>NDFZ01000306.1:0-10673 GCA_002192655.3 Mamestra configurata | reverse complement strand
GTTTTATGGAATCTACTCTACTGGTGCAAGATTTAATTTAACCTTAAGTTTAACATGCTGAATGTTAAAACAACCTAAAGTGGAGTGGTATGTTTCCCTAATGATTTTGAGTTTGTACCTACTATTTTTAGTTTTTTTTAATGCGATTCAAAAGCAGCAACGGGTCAAACAATATTACAATGGTAACAGTCCAATTAAATATTCTTCTGAGCTTAGTTTTTATCACTTATACAGGGTGTAACGGAAAGGTGAAGTCATATTTTAAAAACTGTTTTTGCCCATGCAGATGAACTATTTTCTTCAAAAAAGTCATAGTCAATTCCCAAACAAAAATGGAATTTTACATACAAAGTTATCATCAACTGAGCTGTGTTAGTATAAGAGGTACAAACATTTTCCAGTATTGGTACAAAAAAAGTAAGATAAGATATCACACAATATTTTTATGTTAAATTCAATAACTCAGCATTCTTATAATCATCACCAAATCATTTTAATATCAAAGTCAATAAAAAAATCTATAAAAAACTTCCCTCATATCCTTCTTCAACCCCCAACGATGGCGCCCCTAGCTCGGCCTAGTTCGTCTGTTTATCTTCAATAAATGAACGGGGCTCTATACGAGTTTACCTTTGATCGCTGAACGGTTTTTTAAATTACAATTTTTAATGTTTACCTGCCATACTGTTATCGGTAACGTAAACTAATTTAATTGGTCTGATGGCTTTATTTTTGTAATGTTGGTAGACTGGGAATATTTTCATTTCTGATTCGTTTTCAGAGAATGTTTGTATTGCTTGACATGCAACTTGTTTTGAATGAAAATTAGAATGTTCCACGAAATGTTTTTATGTTTTAGCATCGATAAACGAGCTGCAAGCTTGTAAAATGTAAATGTATTTTTTTATGTGTATGATAAAAAAAATATATTTATTTGAACAGCGTTTTCAATTTGGTTCAAATACTACTCAATTAAACAATATTTAAGTCATTAAAATTCAAATATATAAATATACTAGATACACAGAGTGACTTTTGATTACTTGGTTATTTTGGGGGACTTTGCATCAAATGTGAAATATGAAAAAAATAAATGCTCTTTAGTAACCGACAGTAACTGATTGTTTTTTTTTTCGATTTATGGTTGGTCCATTGATTTTTTTTCATATTTATAAGTACTTTCAATCCCCGAAAAATTACCAGTTAATTTTATAATAACCCTGTGTAACATTACATTGTTAACGACATACATAAAGGCATAAAGAAAATATCATTTTCAAAACAAATCATAAAAAGCTAATAAAGTTATAAATTATTATGTATTACTAAGTTTCTTTTCATTTCCATCGCCAATCGCTCTGGAGCCCTTAAGCAATATTTTTTTTCGTATTTCTAAGTAGTCGACGTACCCACTAAAGGTTTTCTTTACTTTCGGATCTTATATGAAAATAAAAGTTGACCGAGAAGAGCACAGTTCATATTAAGATGCTCTCAACATCATCATCATCATATCAGTCGAAAGACGTCCACTGCTGAACATAGGCCTCCACCAAAGGGGGGGTTTGCCATAATTACCCCACTTGGCAGGCGGGTTGGCGATCGCAGTGAAGCTGTTGCAATGCACAGAGAATGCTGCTGCCCATTCTCTGGTGAGTCGTTTAGTTGCCTCTTACGACATCCACGGGAAGTGATGGGATGGTGCTATTCTTTTACGTCAGACACCATACAGAACGCTTATGATGCTCTACAGATACAAAAATACTATAAAGAGGGTCGCAAAGTAGTCGTGTTGTCTCCGGGAGCCTTTATATGCCATCCTTCAAAATCGGATTTTCAATCAGGTTTTCCATATACAATTATTGTTTTAGTCACGACAGTCAATCAATCAAGTTACTTCATTTAGTCATTACTTCAACGCCATTAATAACTTACCATAGTAAATAGTACGTACCTAATGCTCAAGCGAAGTTACGACTTCTAGGAATCGTATGAAAGCGTTCGGCGCAGTAAAACATAGAGGATCGCATGTGCAGTTACCGCCTTCTGCCTTGCATGATTTGTTAATTAAATGGTAATAGTACACCTTGGATTTATACGATTTAAATCCTAGCTTATCCACAAGTATGAGGTTACTTGTACGGAATCAACAAATTTCCTTTCGTGGGTACTGAAATTTTTATCAATAGGATAGGCGACTGTTGCATGAAAACAGCTTATTTTAAAGGATTCCTAGTATAATTGTAGTATTTTATTAGGAATTTCTGAGTAGTACGCCCTTATAACTATGGCAAAAGGCTAGCCCCGTACCGGCTATACCGGTTACTCTTCAGTATTGCTACTGTGTAAAATTGTTAACATGAATTGAATACTTAGGTGGAAATAANTCAATTAAACAATATTTAAGTCATTAAAATTCAAATATATAAATATACTAGATACACAGAGTGACTTTTGATTACTTGGTTATTTTGGGGGACTTTGCATCAAATGTGAAATATGAAAAAAATAAATGCTCTTTAGTAACCGACAGTAACTGATTGTTTTTTTTTTTGCGATTTATGGTTGGTCCATTGATTTTTTTTCATATTTATAAGTACTTTCAATCCCCGAAAAATTACCAGTTAATTTTATAATAACCCTGTGTAACATTACATTGTTAACGACATACATAAAGGCATAAAGAAAATATCATTTTCAAAACAAATCATAAAAAGCTAATAAAGTTATAAATTATTATGTATTACTAAGTTTCTTTTCATTTCCATCGCCAATCGCTCTGGAGCCCTTAAGCAATATTTTTTTTCGTATTTCTAAGTAGTCGACGTACCCACTAAAGGTTTTCTTTACTTTCGGATCTTATATGAAAATAAAAGTTGACCGAGAAGAGCACAGTTCATATTAAGATGCTCTCAACATCATCATCATCATATCAGTCGAAAGACGTCCACTGCTGAACATAGGCCTCCACCAAAGGGGGGGTTTGCCATAATTACCCCACTTGGCAGGCGGGTTGGCGATCGCAGTGAAGCTGTTGCAATGCACAGAGAATGCTGCTGCCCATTCTCTGGTGAGTCGTTTAGTTGCCTCTTACGACATCCACGGGAAGTGATGGGATGGTGCTATTCTTTTACGTCAGACACCATACAGAACGCTTATGATGCTCTACAGATACAAAAATACTATAAAGAGGGTCGCAAAGTAGTCGTGTTGTCTCCGGGAGCCTTTATATGCCATCCTTCAAAATCGGATTTGCAATCAGGTTTTCCATATACAATTATTGTTTTAGTCACGACAGTCAATCAATCAAGTTACTTCATTTAGTCATTACTTCAACGCCATTAATAACTTACCATAGTAAATAGTACGTACCTAATGCTCAAGCGAAGTTACGACTTCTAGGAATCCTATGAAAGCGTTCGGCGCAGTAAAACATAGAGGATCGCATGTGCAGTTACCGCCTTCTGCCTTGCATGATTTGTTAATTAAATGGTAATAGTACACCTTGGATTTATACGATTTAAATCCTAGCTTATCCACAAGTATGAGGTTACTTGTACGGAATCAACAAATTTCCTTTCGTGGGTACTGAAATTTTTATCAATAGGATAGGCGACTGTTGCATGAAAACAGCTTATTTTAAAGGATTCCTAGTATAATTGTAGTATTTTATTAGGAATTTCTGAGTAGTACGCCCTTATAACTATGGCAAAAGGCTAGCCCCGTACCGGCTATACCGGTTACTCTTCAGTATTGCTACTGTGTAAAATTGTTAACATGAATTGAATACTTAGGTGGAAATAGCTTGAAGTGAGCTGACAATCCCTAGCCATCAGGTAAATTGGTAGCTCACTTCACAAAGTCTGCCTGGTGAGATTTTTACAGAATTGATCTATATACTTACCGGCTATATGCCCTTTTTATGGGTGGGAAATCATCAAGTGACAGACTCTTACTGACTAAAACCCACCCGTGTTCCTCCTAATGCCCTTTGCGTTTCAGAGCCTCGGTGACTCTTTCAAACAAATTCCGCATCATATACTTACCCTTCGGCTGAATATAGTTGAGATGTGATCTAAGAATCATGAAAATAGAACTCCTAACTTAGATCGTAGACAGATTGCTCCACCAATTACGCTATCAAACTCCTAAGACCGTTCAAGACGGATCCAAGCCAAAATTCAGTACCGTAGTGGTTTATTTCATGAAGTCGTATTTCTGGACTAAAGTGGTTATTAAACTCATACATTTCCACAATCACGTAATTGCGGAATTGCGTGTGGTTATTGGGTCATATTTTGGTACGACCTTAATTATATTTATTGAAGTACACATGCTGTATAGCCGGGAAACCTATTGTTTTTGGTTCAGAAATAATTTCAACGCGTAAAATTCGAGGTAACTTCGATAAGCTCTTGGCGAGCGCGAGGTCGTGAATTCGGTCTCCGACCGCAGTATAAGCTTAGTCGGCTACAGGAACTGTGCTGACTAAGGAAGTTAAATATAAGTAAGTTATGTGCTTCCAACGTTCCTGGTAATCTTTTTAGAAAATGTGCAGTATACAGTCAGGGGTGTATCGGACCATTAATGGAGGCGTATGCGACGCGGAGGTTCGATTTAGTACAAAAGTTTTAAATTTATGGTGACTGACGCTTGGTGCAACCTAATTAACCCTAATTGACAGTAAAAATTAAAGTAAATACTTTAATTTTCAATATTCAGGATGGACATACATACTTATTTATCACAACAGCAAGAAATACAAATTAGAACACTGCTACCATTATAAAAAAGGACGTATCTGCACAAAACGAAGTAATCGATTTCCGACCTTGAGTTATTTGCTTAATGTCGAAAATCGGTTACTTCGTTTTGTGTAGACGTCCTTTTTTCTTATGACGGCAGAACAGAATGCGGAAGAATAGAGGAGAGTGCGTTAAAGAGTAAGCAAGCAACCCATCCTCAAAAAATAACCAATAGTAACAGTTTTTTTTTGTAATTTGATAGCTTTGAAAAAAATCAAAAGTAAAACTCACGAATAATAATGCGCATATTAGCAGGGCTCCATAAGTAGAAAGTTAGTGATTCAAATCGGATTCAAATAATTGTACTAATTCCATTTTACCTTGTTGGTAAATATTTGACCTTTTCTACCGCACTAGTGAAATTGGGTCAACCCCCTAAAAAGCCGAAGAGATCAGTCTCAGGGGATATTGCCCTAATCAAGCCCTGGCAGGGGATTTGTGATCGTGGTTTGATATAATTAGTTCACGTGTGGATGCTCCTGACTATCTCTTGGGATTTCTTCTAATGGCGTTTTCTATTGATGAATCGTCATATATATATATATATGTTCTGTATAGTGTCGGACGTAAAAGAATAGCACCATCCCATCACTTCCCGTGGGTGGCGTAAGAGGCGACTAAGTGACTCAGCTGCATTGCGATCGCCAACCCGCCTGCCAAGGCCGTGGCGATTATGGCAATGCAATGCCCTCTTGCAGATATTGATGAATATTGAGATTTATTTGAATTAGTACTGAGCCGTATTATGTTCTTTGCAAGGACAAAGGCCTCCTATGTGTGAGAAGGGATAGGCGATAAATTTACCATACAGTTCCAGTACAGATAACACCATGTCTTCGAATTTTGGTTCTAGAACATGTGGGTTTCCTCTCGATCTTTCTATATTACCCGCTTTCCGTCCCTTCAAAGTTTGAAGATACAGCACTCGAGTGATAATATTTTTCAGAAGGAAAAAACCTCACTAGGGTATAGTCTACACTATTCGAATATGAGTATGATTTCTTTAGTGAATTTATTAAAATTATATAGGTAAAAGACCTGCTTTTTTATTTTTTATTTTTGATGACTTTGCTCTTGACTCTAGTCTAGATCAGAGATGAAAGAGACAAATTCGACGATGGAGCGAGCTTACCCAGAAGAAGCCTATTCACTCTAATTTTGAAGAGATGCTCTTAATATTTTTGTTAATATTTTTTTGTGAGTAAATGTTTTTTTTTTTAAATCCCTACAGACAATTAAGCAACAATGCGCCACGCCTATCAAAGAAATTGTTCTTATTATTGTTCTACGAGAACACGTTCTCGCAACGTTTTCGCGTCGTATCCTTGCCAGAAAGTCTTGAGTTACAAACATATAGATATTATATGGTGTGCCTACCATAAACATATATGGTGTGCTAAAGTGGCACGTTCTTTCTTGGTATATTTCCTCAGCTACCTTGAACAATACCCACGGGCAAACCGGGGCTGTTTATGTAAACAGGCCATAATAAGGAAATTTCCCATTAATTTATTCTTATTTATACCTCTTGTATACGCTAACTGTGACCCCACACGTAATAAAGTCGAGGTTAAAAGTAAAACGTAATTACTCTCTGTTCCCGAGGCTCTCACGAGAAAAACGAACGTTTTGTCAAGCAAATATCAACGGTTTTCTATCAAAACTTCTTCAGTAGTTCTTGTACTTTGTCAAGTTTAAGTCTCTTTTCATACGGCTACGAGACTATCTAAGATATTTTTTTTATATGTGGGATATCATCAAATGTCTCATTCCACTCTGGGCGGAGCGGAAGGGAGTTACTCTTACAGACTAAAACCCATCCGTGTTCCTCCTAATTGACTGACTGACTCTTTCGAACAAATTCAGCAACCCCGAAAGGGTCTTAAATAATCTGTTTAAAGTTGTCACACAAAATATATCTAAAAATACTAGCTTTCACCGATCTTTCAGTCAAGAGTGATAACTTCTAGGCATGTGTACTCCAGCGTCGACTAAATCATCGTTTACCATCAGAGGCGATAGTGACACGTGAGCCTATCTATACTAATATAATAAAGCTAAAGAGTTTGTTTGTTCGTTTGAACGCGCTTATCTCTGGAAGTAACAGTCGGATTTGGGAAATTCTTTTTTGTATATAATATCCTCATTACACACCACGTTTAAAATCTGTATTTTTTGGCATATTTTTCTTTTTTAAATTCGTGAGGAATGCTATAGGCTACACGGGAACGAGAAATTCCTACGGGAACGGGAAGAAACACGACATACGCGTACGAAGTCGCAGGCAAAAGCTGGTTAAAAATTAAAAATCACGTTGTCACATCATATTCGTCTCCGAAATACTTTATAGTTCTCAGGTTTACAGCTGAAAAAGCTGAAAATTTAACTTCATACTACGAAAATATTTTTACCAAATCGTTTGTTCTCAGCAATTTTGAAACAGTTTAAAGCGTTAAAGTTAAAACAACACGGACATAATTTTGAATTATTATTCCGTAATTTGAAAAGTTTTGCAGCTCATTACTGGGAGATGGTTTCTGTATTAGTTCTGAACGTTTTGTATTGGTTTTATGAATTAGTCTGAGTTATGTAGCTTGTTGTGTATTGTTGGATAATTAACCTGTGTTAATTGACCTTTCACGGTACTGGTGAACTAAATATATAGTAGGTACAATAGGTTTATGATATTTCGTAAATATGAGGTCACTAAGCAACTGGCATAGCGTTCTCTATTGTACTTTAAAACCTCCTTTAATTCTTTTATACAAGGCGGAGACAACGATACGACAGTAAATGAAAACACTGGATAAACTGGTTCATGGGAATATTTTGAAACTGTTATAAATCCTGTCACCGATATTAAAAATAAACTTTCCAATTACATAAAACGTCTATAAAACTCAAAATAGTCAAGGATCTACTACTACTTATAACTAAATATTCCAAGTAGTCTGTTGCAGTTAGTGACGTCAAATCTGTGATAAAAGACAACATATTCGTATGAACTAGTATTGCCAGTGTGTTGATTTATTGTCGTATAGTCGTCTCCACCCTGTAGATACTCCATAATTTGAGTAGTCAGTTACTGAAATTGTGGCATGTTATTAATTATGAAATAATCATGGTTAACCAGTGAGATAATCTCATTAATATCAGCCAAATCTATGTGGGACTAACCGAGTGACGTGGACCAATATACTTTGTAAATATCATTCTTCTTTCACTGAATGAATGAATGAATGATATAAATTTATTTGCAAGAATATTGGCAGTTAACGTGAGTTAAATGATAGTGAAATGATAACGATCAGACACATTTTGTTTTTTTTAAATTATGGTTATCGCTGCAAAAAGGTAAAGACAAAGGTTTTCTTGGTAATCGTGGTTATTTCCATATTAATTATCTTCTGATTTTGCCAATATATCTGCTACTAAACGGGTCAGGCCATATTGTGCATAATGCACAATATATCTACCCTGATGGGCCAGTCATCACGCACTGGGAGCCAGAAAACGGGTGTCATCACCGAGGGACGCCTAGAAAACAGTGACATGATTATTTGGAGGTGTTTGCGAGAGATTGGCCGGAGAAGACGAAACACCAGGAGGAGTGGAAGGCTGTAAAAAAACCTTCTCAATTTAGCTAAAATCGTTGCTCCATTTTATGCTGGCTATTAAAGATAAATTATCCCAATAAACTTGGTACCAAAATCCTTTAAACTTTTATAACGTTAAGCCGTGATTACCCATCATGCGGGCGGCCCATCATTTACCTACATCTTGGCCCTCACAGAGACTATTACATCTTATGAGTAAAACGTCTCCCTAGCGACAAAATTGGGTGTACTGAGTTTAAGCATAATCTGTCTCAGAGGGCATACATAATTATTATCCCTACATTGCCCTTAGAGGGCCGAACAGTTACTTTTTCACTAACGAGCCAAAGCTAAAGTTTATAATCTTGTAGTACGCAAACGCCGTTTCGTATTGTTCTGAAGTGAAACTTCTTTATCGGCGTTGGAAAAAAAAATACCGCCACATTTCTCGGTTACGCGTCACATTTTTCCGTTACGCGCCATCTTTTTCTTGTCCCTACCACGGTTGATTCGAAGAGTACGTTCTCCAGCGGAGTAGGGATAGCATGTCGTTTAAGCGGACTTACTCCCACCACTAGACTTGACCGTTTTTTGTATTAGAGATACCTAATGAGAAGCATAGAGTTATTTTAGATCTTTTGTTTTCATTCTTACAAAGTAACACAGCAACAAGTTTTTCAACTAAGCGTTTCTAAATATTATGTAATTAATATTATAAATGTCTAATTGCGATTGTTGCTTGAAGGTCAAAACTTAGTACCTACACAATTCGTTATCTTTGAAGAGAAATAGTTTTCAAGTTTCACTTCTTACGTGTGTACACTAGTCCACGCACACATTTTTTTTAACACGCTTTTATTAGCTTCACCTGTATGTATGTATGTTTGTATGTATGTAACCGACCCTTTTGAGCTCGATTTTGCCCTACTTTGAACGATCAGATTTAGTTCAAACTTTGCACACCTGTCAAGGATCGATGACAATGCAAGAATTCAATTAAAATATCCGATTATCCTAATTAGATTCGCCAGGATTAATTAATTAAAATTAAAAAATATTCTAACAAAGCAAAACATTATCCATAAATACACACTTTTTTATTGTTCACAAAAACACACATATTCTATTTAAATAACCTTTGACAAAAAAATAGTTAAAAAAAACAAGCTTTTATGGAAAAATCCAACAAAAAAACAGAAAATAAAATTTAATAAATTTGATTAAGAATAATGTAAAAAAGAAATGAATGTACATTATTGTAAAAAAGCGTGGGGTGCATAGTGTCAATAGTTATAAACATTTTATTGACAGATAATGAGTAGAAGAATCATCACTTTGATAATATCTTCACTTTAAATGCACCCCACGCTTTTTAACAATAATGTACATTCATTTCTTTTTACATTATTCTTAATTAAATTTATTAAATTTTATTTTCTGTTTTTACTTGGATTTTTCTATAAAAGCCTGTTTTTTTAGTTTTTTTAAACTATTTTTTTTTAATAATTTATGTCGTCAAGCAATTTTGTACTTAGATAGCATCAGTTAGTTAGCATTGTCTTTTGTAAGTACAATATTTTTATAGCTTGTGTAATCGGCGACAATTTTAGTGTCTTGATATTTGTATAAAAATACTGTTGGTAAAACTAGACAACTTATCGGGTATTATTATATAGCTGGCAGCAGCTGACCGCCAGAGAGTAAACCATTATCCAAAAAGAACCCACTACCATGATAAGAAAACATCAAATGTCCTAATCTGGGTCATCGCTTACCCGCGTGCAGGTTTCATGAAAATATGTTCAGCTGTTAAGGCCTAATCGCATAAAAATCATGATGAATATTTTATTTCAAATCAAATCACAAGATCCATTTACTGTTAGTAAAAGTCTTAACAAAATGTAAGTAAAAAACCAACCCGAATTCTACCGAGAATAGAAGCGCACCGTTTCCGTGTAATGTCATGAAAACCATGAACCCTAACCTCGGTGAAAATCCCGGAAGCGATACAAAAGCATGGTAGAATCAACAGCAATACACAGTCAGCTAATATACATTCGTCTACGGTTATCATCATCTGCCTAGCCTTTTCCCAACTATATTGGAGTCGGCTCCCAGTCAAACCGGATTCAGCTGAATATCAGTATTTTACGTGGAGCGGTTGTCTACCAGGCCTCCACAACCCATTAACTGGGTAACACGTGCCAAGAAGTAACTGGCAAGACTGGTGTCAGATTATCTGGCTTCTGACTATCCGTAACGACTGCCAAAGATC
>NDFZ01000305.1:0-10673 GCA_002192655.3 Mamestra configurata | reverse complement strand
TTAACCAAAAATAATGAATTTCCAAGATTTTTAGAGTATTGATCAAGACCAGTCCACAGTTGAAATCAGAAATTATCTGGACCAAAACCTTTACAAGGTAAAATAATAAAAGCTTGTAATGAAATTGTGAAATCACCAACATACCAATATAAAATTCTTCCGTTACTGGTGACTGACTGAGTGACTGACAGACAACGCACAGCCGAAACTACTGGTCGTAGTGTAGTGGAGCACTAAGAGAGGATTTCCCGAAATTCCTACGGGAACGGGAAATATGGAATCTGCGCGTACGAAGTCGCGGGCAAAAGCTAGTATAATATATATATATTTTTTTTTTTTTTAAACGTTGCCCCACACTAGGAATTTCTCCTGTATCGTGGGTGCGTTTACAAACATACAAAGTCACAAACACAAACAGCCAGACCCGGAACAACTATCTGTAGGCCATACAAATATTTGTTCCGCCCGGGAATTGAACCCGTGACACGCAGCGCAGCAGTCAATCGCTCAACCACTGCGCCAACCGTGCCGTCCAAATACCATTGTACTAATCAAATTGATGAAATACATTTTCTTGTTTCTAATTATTTTGAAATAAAGAAAACTGGATCCTTTCTCCCAAGGCAGTGAGGTAAATTTTCTTACTCATACCTATTTGTAAAAATATTATTGTACACATAAGAACAATAAAATTCGTCTCGAGTTCATGTTAATATTATCAGTCAAGATTCGATTGTTATGATAATAAACCAACGTTTCATCTCAACACAATAGGTATGTATAAACAAAGTATCAGTATCAGTATTTTAAAATTCACCTTTTGTATAGAACATCTCTTCTGTATAGAAATTCTACACAGGATGAATTTTTCAAGTGGGTGTGGAGGAACAAATCCGAAACTGAGGGATAGCGAAAGATACTCACGGGAGCCTCAATTTTGAAAAAATCTAAAATTGCATGATTTTATTTAAAAAAAAAACTTTTTTACAAAAAAATACAACCAATTTCCAAATAAAAGACACTAAAATGTATAAAATAACTTTTAATTTCGGAAGTCAGTGTTTTTGGTTGTTTTTTCGTTTTTTGACACTGATTTCCGATAAAACCTGTACAGAACAGGATTCAAACACGCTGATTTAACAAAAAACCATATAATGTTTCATTCCAGAATCCAATAGTTTCGCTAATAAAGATCAAAATCGGGGAAGTAATACTACAAAGCAAATTAAACGAAAAAGCTCATTTTTAACAAAATATAAGGGCGAGCTTAAACAAAAAAATTAAATAGATTTCTCCTAGCAACCTTTGAATTAAAGTTAGACATGACAATGGAGTGGAGGATCCAGTTCTTAAATCATGTATATTTTATACATCATTCAAGTATGATTAGGTACTACTAGCAGGAAAATACATCTTCGAGTAGCAAAATTCTGTAACATTCCTACTAATAGCAAAAAAACCTTTGTTTGGTTTAAAGTGATCAAGATATAAACTGCTATAGCCCACTACGTTGGCCTGGTGTAGATTTACAGATTATTTACGAAATTTATTTTTGCATTTCAACTGCAATTTTTTCTATAGTAGTTAATAAGAATAGACAAAGACTAATTAAAGACTAAGAATATCTGAAGATCTGTTCCAAAAACATCTCTTGCGAACGAGATGGTTTTGGAACGTCCACGTGCAAAATATTAACCTTGTATTAAAATTTTAATTAATTATCGCATTAGCAAGAATAAAGTTATACAATGTGGAAGTCTGTTTGTGTAGATGTTTTTATTTTTTATTTTAAATAATTTTGATTTAGATGCAACTTGGGACACGACGTGTAAACTATGGCCAGGATACTTTTTTCTACATTCTATGATTCAACGTACCCTTGTGATAATTTTTGTACGAGCGAAGTCGCTGGCAAACTCAAGTGATTTTAATAGAACAAGTTATTGGTTTAAAAATTACGAATTTGCGTCATATTTGACGTCATTCTAAGCTCTATTAGACGGCAAAAGTTACTATTATCACGTTTTCCGGGGCATTGAATCCTTGAGCAAAACCAGTCCTAAAACTGAGCAATAAACATTTATTAAACCTATCAACTGTTTACAACCAGCCGGAAAAAAGGACTTTTTTTTAAATTAAAGGTTGAGCATCAAAATAATAATTATTAAGTAGATATTCCGAAATTTGTGTATTCATTTCCAATATTTTATGTACATAAAAGAACAGAGGCGGACTTATTGGCTTAGAATTATCTAGGTTATTTTTAGGGTTCCGTACCCAAACGGTAAAACGGGACCCTACTACTAAGACTCCGCTGTCCGTCCGTATGTCTGTCTGTCCGTCCGTCAGCAGGTTGTATCTCATGAATCGTGCTAGTAAGACAGTTGAAAATTTCACAGATGATTTATTTCTGTTGCCGCTATAACAACAAATACTAAATAAAAAACAGAATAAAATAAATATAACGGGACTCCCATACAACAAACGCGTTTTTTTGCCGTTTTTATAGATACGGAACCCTTTGTGCGCGAGTCCGACTCAGGCAGTCATGTACTGTACTGCCCTAAAAAAGGAGTGTTATGTTTTCAGGGTTCATGTATGTATGTATGTTTGTGAATTTCTTTATTCCACCATAACTTCTTAATGGCTTAACCGATTTCGATGCATGTGGTCTTTTCTGAAATATTAATATTAACATCGTTTTATAATTACAATCAGAACATTTCATTGAATGGAATAAAAAAATTTCCTGCAGACAAAAATAACATTATGTAATAAAAAA
Source organism: Mamestra configurata (assembly GCA_002192655.3). Taxonomy (NCBI): domain Eukaryota; kingdom Metazoa; phylum Arthropoda; class Insecta; order Lepidoptera; family Noctuidae; genus Mamestra; species Mamestra configurata. Next base: position 7,891 of record NDFZ01000305.1, on the reverse strand, counting down.
AACAGGGGCAGTTATAAATAAAAAAAAAAAAAAAAAATATTCTTTATTTCGGACGATTTAAATCCATATGTAGGTACATGGGAAATTTTACAAAAATAGAAAAATAAACTTAAAATTAAACGACTGCGAACCAAGGACCTCCACAATGGGAAAGAGATCCTGTCCGCTACAGTCGTCAGGATTTTATTGCCATTGTATTATTTTAAAATAACTACGCAGTACGGCCGAGGTCAGGGACTTCAAGTTATATAGTGAATAAAATATAATTTTGATTCTATCACTTTTCTTCTGTTTTTTTTTTTATCCATAGGTATTTTTTTCATTTGACTTTGAAAAGAAAAATAAATTTTACTACTATATCACAAGCCACAACTGATCTTTAAAAAAAAAAAACAATAATTTTGAGGACGGTTTGTAGAAGGTTTTGGCTTAAAAGATACTGATTCTATTGTGAAAATGATCTCTTTGGTAGTAAATAAGTAACACTGTTGCTGAGGTGGGATAGGCTCATTTGGGTAATTCGGTTTTGGAAGTAAAACCACGCATAAAAACCGTTTTAAAATAAGCAGAAAAATACAAAATGTAGAATATACTTATTGAACTCTAAAATAGTAACGCAACTCTATTATAATCAATGAAAGTAATAGTGTCAGTAGACACCTTAAACTGTGAAATTTTAAAACGCATTTTAAATGAATCACACTATATCACAATCATATCACATCACATCACACTAATATTATAAAGGCGAAAGTTTTTGAGTGTATTTGTTACTTCTTCACGCGCAAACGGCTCTTGATGAAATTTGGCACAGAGGTAGATTATGGTCTGGAATAAGACATAGGATACTGTTCATCCCGGGAGTATTTTAGTATCATATTTGAGTCATCTAGACAAATTGGTATTTGAAAAACAATCTGAACTAGAACTAATTCACATGTTACTAATCCAGTTTTCGTATTAATTACATTCAAATTGCCTGATTTGTTATTCAAAGGTGACGTTATTTTTAATGTCACGTGTCTGGTAAACACGGGTATTACCTGTTTAAAATAATTGACTTTTATTGATACATTTTATCTGTAAAATTTTATATATCTCTTCTTTTTGCTAACCTGTGATCCAAATAACATAATATGTCAATACAATAACTATAATTATAAGAAATATTTGTGTGTCTGTTAGTTCNTTTTTTTTTAAACGTTGCCCCACACTAGGAATTTCTCCTGTATCGTGGGTGCGTTTACAAACATACAAAGTCACAAACACAAACAGCCAGACCCGGAACAACTATCTGTAGGCCATACAAATATTTGTTCCGCCCGGGAATTGAACCCGTGACACGCAGCGCAGCAGTCAATCGCTCAACCACTGCGCCAACCGTGCCGTCCAAATACCATTGTACTAATCAAATTGATGAAATACATTTTCTTGTTTCTAATTATTTTGAAATAAAGAAAATCCTTTCTCCCAAGGCAGTGAGGTAAATTTTCTTACTCATACCTATTTGTAAAAATATTATTGTACACATAAGAACAATAAAATTCGTCTCGAGTTCATGTTAATATTATCAGTCAAGCTTCGATTGTTATGATAATAAACCAACGTTTCATCTCAACACAATAGGTATGTATAAACAAAGTATCAGTATCAGTATTTTAAAATTCACCTTTTGTATAGAACATCTCTTCTGTATAGAAATTCTATACAGGATGAATTTTTCAAGTGGGTGTGGAGGAACAAATCCGAAACTGAGGGATAGCGAAAGATACTCACGGGAGCCTCAATTTTGAAAAAATCTAAAACTGCATGATTTTATTTAAAAAAAAAACTTTTTTACAAAAAAATACAACCAATTTCCAAATAAAAAACACTAAAAAAGTATAAAATAACTTTGTATAAAAAATTCATCGNGTATCAGTATCAGTATTTTAAAATTCACCTTTTGTATAGAACATCTCTTCTGTATAGAAATTCTACACAGGATGAATTTTTCAAGTGGGTGTGGAGGAACAAATCCGAAACTATGAGGAATAGCAAAAGATACTCACGGGAGCCTCAATTTTGAAAAAAACTGAAACTGCATGATTTATTTTAAAAAAAAAACTTTTTTACAAAAAAATACAACCAATTTCCAAATAAAAGACACTAAAATGTATAAAATAACTTTGTATAAAAAATTCATCGTGAATTTTTCAAGTGGGTGTGGAGGAACAAATCCGAAACTGAGGGATAGCGAAAGATACTCACGGGAGCCTCAATTTTGAAAAAATCTAAAATTGCATGATTTTATTTAAAAAAAAAACTTTTTTACAAAAAAATACAACCAATTTCCAAATAAAAGACACTAAAATGTATAAAATAACTTTTAATTTCGGAAGTCAGTGTTTTTGGTTGTTTTTTCGTTTTTTGACACTGATTTCCGATAAAACCTGTGCAGAACAGGATTCAAACACGCTGATTTAACAAAAAACCATATAATGTTTCATTCCAGAATCCAATAGTTTCGCTAATAAAGATCAAAATCGGGGAAGTAATACTACAAAGCAAATTAAACGAAAAAGCTCATTTTTAACAAAATATAAGGGCGAGCTTAAACAAAAAAATTAAATAGATTTCTCCTAGCAACCTTTGAATTAAAGTTAGACATGACAATGGAGTGGAGGATCCAGTTCTTAAATCATGTATATTTTATACATCATTCAAGTATGATTAGGTACTACTAGCAGGAAAATACATCTTCGAGTAGCAAAATTCTGTAACATTCCTACTAATAGCAAAAAAACCTTTGTTTGGTTTAAAGTGATCAAGATATAAACTGCTATAGCCCACTACGTTGGCCTGGTGTAGATTTACAGATTATTTACGAAATTTATTTTTGCATTTCAACTGCAATTTTTTCTATAGTAGTTAATAAGAATAGACAAAGACTAATTAAAGACTAAGAATATCTGAAGATCTGTTCCAAAAACATCTCTTGCGAACGAGATGGTTTTGGAACGTCCACGTGCAAAATATTAACCTTGTATTAAAATTTTAATTAATTATCGCATTAGCAAGAATAAAGTTATACAATGTGGAAGTCTGTTTGTGTAGATGTTTTTATTTTTTATTTTAAATAATTTTGATTTAGATGCAACTTGGGACACGACGTGTAAACTATGGCCAGGATACTTTTTTCTACATTCTATGATTCAACGTACCCTTGTGATAATTTTTGTACGAGCGAAGTCGCTGGCAAACTCAAGTGATTTTAATAGAACAAGTTATTGGTTTAAAAATTACGAATTTGCGTCATATTTGACGTCATTCTAAGCTCTATTAGACGGCAAAAGTTACTATTATCACGTTTTCCGGGGCATTGAATCCTTGAGCAAAACCAGTCCTAAAACTGAGCAATAAACATTTATTAAACCTATCAACTGTTTACAACCAGCCGGAAAAAAGGACTTTTTTTTAAATTAAAGGTTGAGCATCAAAATAATAATTATTAAGTAGATATTCCGAAATTTGTGTATTCATTTCCAATATTTTATGTACATAAAAGAACAGAGGCGGACTTATTGGCTTAGAATTATCTAGGTTATTTTTAGGGTTCCGTACCCAAACGGTAAAACGGGACCCTACTACTAAGACTCCGCTGTCCGTCCGTCTGTCTGTCTGTCCGTCCGTCAGCAGGTTGTATCTCATGAATCGTGCTAGTAAGACAGTTGAAAATTTCACAGATGATTTATTTCTGTTGCCGCTATAACAACAAATACTAAATAAAAAACAGAATAAAATAAATATAACGGGACTCCCATACAACAAACGCGTTTTTTTGCCGTTTTTATAGATACGGAACCCTTTGTGCGCGAGTCCGACTCAGGCAGTCATGTACTGTACTGCCCTAAAAAAGGAGTGTTATGTTTTCAGGGTTCATGTATGTATGTATGTTTGTGAATTTCTTTATTCCACCATAACTTCTTAATGGCTTAACCGATTTCGATGCATGTGGTCTTTTCTGAAATATTAATATTAACATCGTTTTATAATTACAATCAGAACATTTCATTGAATGGAATAAAAAAATTTCCTGCAGACAAAAATAACATTATGTAATAAAAAAAACAGGGGCAGTTATAAATAATAAAAAAAAAAAAAAAAAAAAAATATTCTTTATTTCGGACGATTTAAATCCATATGTAGGTACATGGGAAATTTTACAAAAATAGAAAAATAAACTTAAAATTAAACGACTGCGAACCAAGGACCTCCACAATGGGAAAGAGATCCTGTCCGCTACAGTCGTCAGGATTTTATTGCCATTGTATTATTTTAAAATAACTACGCAGTACGGCCGAGGTCAGGGACGTCAAGTTATATAGTGAATAAAATATAATTTTGATTCTATCACTTTTCTTCTGNCGTCAGGATTTTATTGCCATTGTATTATTTTAAAATAACTACGCAGTACGGCCGAGGTCAGGGACTTCAAGTTATATAGTGAATAAAATATAATTTTGATTCTATCACTTTTCTTCTGTTTTTTTTTTTATCCATAGGTATTTTTTTCATTTGACTTTGAAAAGAAAAATAAATTTTACTACTATATCACAAGCCACAACTGATCTTTAAAAAAAAAAAACAATAATTTTGAGGACGGTTTGTAGAAGGTTTTGGCTTAAAAGATACTGATTCTATTGTGAAAATGATCTCTTTGGTAGTAAATAAGTAACACTGTTGCTGAGGTGGGATAGGCTCATTTGGGTAATTCGGTTTTGGAAGTAAAACCACGCATAAAAACCGTTTTAAAATAAGCAGAAAAATACAAAATGTAGAATATACTTATTGAACTCTAAAATAGTAACGCAACTCTATTATAATCAATGAAAGTAATAGTGTCAGTAGACACCTTAAACTGTGAAATTTTAAAACGCATTTTAAATGAATCACACTATATCACAATCATATCACATCACATCACACTAATATTATAAAGGCGAAAGTTTTTGAGTGTATTTGTTACTTCTTCACGCGCAAACGGCTCTTGATGAAATTTGGCACAGAGGTAGATTATGGTCTGGAATAAGACATAGGATACTGTTCATCCCGGGAGTATTTTAGTATCATATTTGAGTCATCTAGACAAATTGGTATTTGAAAAACAATCTGAACTAGAACTAATTCACATGTTACTAATCCAGTTTTCGTATTAATTACATTCAAATTGCCTGATTTGTTATTCAAAGGTGACGTTATTTTTAATGTCACGTGTCTGGTAAACACGGGTATTACCTGTTTAAAATAATTGACTTTTATTGATACATTTTATCTGTAAAATTTTATATATCTCTTCTTTTTGCTAACCTGTGATCCAAATAACATAATATGTCAATACAATAACTATAATTATAAGAAATATTTGTGTGTCTGTTAGTTCCCTTTTCATGACCATTTTTTTAAAGATGGGAAATCAACAAATGACTTCTTCCGCTCTGGGTAGAGTGGAAGGGCGTGTCAGACTCTTACTGACTAAACTCCATTCGTGTTCCTTCTAAAGCCCTTTGCGTTCTAGTGCCGCGGTAACTCTTTCTAACAAATTCCGCAACCCTGGCAGGCTCTGGCCCTAGCGGGCCCCGTCTTGGGATAATTTCTTAATAAAACTCGAACAAATTCACTTGCAGAAGTATAGTATAAAATCGGCCAAGTGTGAGTCAGACTCTCACATGAACGTAAAACGTGTTTTTTTTTTTATTTATGGTACGGAACCCCGTTCCATAAACCAAAAAAAAACATTTTTTACTTTGTCGCTTTTTAGGGTCCCGTTTTTACCCTTTGGGTACGGAACCCTAAAAACCGTCCAAGTGGGAATTGGACTCGCATGCAAAGGGTTTCCGATGAATCTCATTTTTATAACATGTTACTTTCAAACCACTTCTTATAGGTTTTTCTGTAATCTATAGGCAAATGATGTGTATTTTTTCAATAACTCCAAAATCATTTCTTTTAAAATTTATGAAAAATATGTATTCGAAACCATCAGAATACGCTTTTTTATTTGAGATATGTCATACTGTGCAGTTGGAAAACAACAAACAAAAAATAAACCCATTTTCAAAATTTATTTATTTGCGTTGCATGTTCGTGTTTGGATGTCTACCAAATTTCAATTGAATTGATTCAATAGATTCGGAGAAAATCGACTATGACAGACGGATAGACAGACAGACATAGAGGAGACAACGACAACCGAGTGATCTATAGGATCACTCGGTTGTCTCCTTTCTGTCTGTCTGTGAATAAGGGTTCCGTTTTTACATATAGAAGTTATTTTAAGAGTATTCAGCGGAATGCGATAATGCCGTCTTTTATTTGTTTTTATATTTTGGTATAAATAAAAAAATAAATATTAAAATTTGTCTTGACAAATTCAATGTCATTTAGACTCGTCGATTTAATTCAATTACAAATGCAAATTTTTGCATGGTAATTTTGACCGTTGTATTATTTTAAACTAGTTATTTAGTTTCCTAGTTTTAATATTAAGTACATAATAAACAACCGGCCAAGTGTTCCGTAGTGGTTCCGTAACATTAACTGTCTAAATCACATTTGTTTTATGGCCTACAATCCTAGACTTTATTTTTATATTATTTGCTGTTCTAGTGGCGATAGAAAACACTCTGTAAAATATTAACCGGTCTATTAGGTATGGGTTATGAGATACAGCCCGCTGACAAACAGACGACTGTTTTACTCGAAAGTAACGTATGCACTCTTCACTTAAAATCCCCAGGTTCCCTGTTAGCTATCTCTCAGAAAACATACTCTAGCAGGGCATTCCTCTGATAATAGTTTTAATATAGCTTCAAATTTAAGTGATCAGAACCTAATTATTAAGTAATGTTTACTTTAGTTCTGTTTATTTTTATCTCGTTCTTTCTAACAACTACATATGTAGTAGATCTGTTAAGTAATATGTATCCACATATTACTCTCTGTAAGGAGTGTACTTGTTACGACTATTGTTAAGTTCCAACCTATGTTTACTTATTATAACACTGCTATTTGTTGTCCCTAAATAAATAAATAAATAAATTCTCGAAATGAAACACGAACAACATACCTCCGTACTAATGTACTTGATTAAAAATTAACATGCCATAATGGAGCGAACAGTGGCCACAACCACAACGTGCAGTATGTGACCAACGTCCATCGGTCGCATGGTCGATCATTCGTACAGAATACCGAGCCTAGAATTTAGTTACGTTTAAGCATTGAGTCCTAGTATTGTAGTGGTTTCTACTGGATTAATCAGCATTAGATAGGTACATCAGAGAATGGGCAGCAGCATTCTCTGTGCATGGCAACAGCTACACTGCGATCGCCAACCCGCCTGCCAAGTGTGGCGATTATGGCAAACGCCATATAGGCCGCGGCCTATGTCCAGCAGTAGACGTCTTTCGGCTGATATGATGATGATGAGATGAGGTACTCGTGTTTTCCCGTGTCTTTGTTTTCGTGGCCAATAACACAGATAACGTGTTTTTTTTTTCGGGATTAATTGAAGCCGATAACACTCTGATATATTGTAGTTTTCTATCAATGAAATACTTTTTGGGATAGATCACTTTGACTTTCAAATATTACTTTCACAATTTTACCTCTTTACAATATTAGTTTAGGTTTGTATTAAGTTTAGATTATGCACTATAGCCGTATTTTGCAGATATACTCATATATACAAGTAAAACTTGATTTGGTTGGATCTTTACTTTAAAGGCAGATCAAAAACTATATTTATCAGTTTCTAATAAAAAAACATGCCTAGTTTGAGATTATTAAATTACAATAGTTCAGAAAATACCCCAAATCAGAAATATTTATTGAGAAGATTAGGTATGCT
>NDFZ01000303.1:229-10672 GCA_002192655.3 Mamestra configurata | reverse complement strand
AAAACACTGAAAAGCGGTAAACAAAAAAATTACCTACAGCTGTCTTAATAATAACCATAAATTATAGTCATTTTCACATCAAAATAGCTCTCTAAATAATATTTGCAAGAAATCTTCATATTTTCACGAAACAGTACTTATATTTTTTTAAATTGTACCTTAAGCTCCCAACCGTCCATATTTTCCAGTGTATCCTTGATCACGGAGGTGGAAACAGCAGCATCGATATGTGGAAGTCAATATCAATATAAGTACCAAGAAATCACGGAGTACGTCCTATGGTGACATTGTAATATACCGTACCTATTAATTCATTTATAATAAATTCGGGACCAACGGCTTTCCCGTAAACCTCTCGAACCAATAGATAAAGCAGCTACGTGATTTATAATTGTGATAGAGGTAGGTCTGGGTTTATTTATGTCATATCGTTATTGAAGTGACACGCATCTAGGGTTGCCACCTTTTTTTGGGAAAAATATAGTACCAATTTTTTGTAAATCATTGCAAAAATATAGTGCTATTGTAAAAATCACGACAAAAAATAGTAAGTACAGATTTATAAATTGAATTTTTCGTTATTTACAAAAAGAAATATTTAGAGCCTGTTCTGCTTTCTTTGAAGAGACACATACAAGAATCTTAATCAGCATCATGTTCCATGTTTTTATTTTTATGGCTCAAAATTTACAAACGCGTCGAACTTTATCGAATGACGGACTTCGCTTGTCAGAACATTTTGTTTTGCAGCCTAGCCCAGCTTTTCAGGACAGCTTAAGGAAAAGATAAATGCTAGAGCGAGCGAAGGGAGCTCGAATATTCTAGCTACCCGCCTCGGATACATTTTTTGACCTTTCATATGGGAATAGGAGTCAAGTTGTAGACTCACTGGGGATATTCTGAATTGCTTGAGAGAGCGAGAGCAGCGAGCTCGAAAATGTTGTTGCCTGGAATGGGATCGTACTAAAAGAAGTAGCCTTGAAAGTATAGTACTTTGCGTACTTTATTTTTTTTTTAATACTTATATAATACAATGGACTAAAAACATAGTACAGACAGCACATCAAGCTACCCGAAACCGTCAATTTTTTCCAATAAACCTTGAACCTAATGTTTTAGCTATAAAGTTAAAAATCCATTAAAGAATTTTGACATATTGTTGTAGCTTGATGTGCTGGCGTCTGTACAACACTATATTATATAGTACGGGTGGCAACCCTAGACGCATCCCCCTATCAAATGATGGACCGAAGTCCTGACACGTGGCTATCCCCGCCAATTTATTTCTTCTATCAACCTTATGGCCAAGTTTCATGGTTCGTGGATAACTCTTTATACTCGCACTATCTCTAATGTCTAGATAATATAAATATTCTTCCAAATATTCACTCACTGAACTTTTTACATCTTTATAAGATTAATAATAATATAAGGTGACTGACTGGTATGATAATTTTTATGCAGATTAGATATTCACGTACACCTATTGTGCCCTAGTCGATATGAATCACAGTTTTATATTCTCAATCGAGTTTAACATAATATACGCTAGCTATAAGATAATGTTGTACTACTTACGTACATGTAGGTACTGTGAATCTCAATTTTGTACNCGTACACCTATTGTGCCCTAGTCGATATGAATCACAGTTTTATATTCTCAATCGAGTTTAACATATACGCTAGCTATAAGATAATGTTGTACTACTTACGTACATGTACTGTGAATCTCATTTTTGTATTGCTAATTTTATTATACGATTATTATGTGAAGCACTATCGGACATTTTATTTGTGTACCTACTGAAATTTTAACAAAATTTCCTTGGTCCATGATTATCCTTGCCTTTCTATCCTCATATATTTACAAAACAACAAGGTATACAAATAATACAATTTTATTAATATCACTCTTTATTGATTTTAAAAAAATATTTATATTACACATTCATTATATTAATTACTTTAGAGCCTATAAAACAACAACATTATCAAGATACAATGTCTCTATACGTTGGCATTGTCCACACCTGAATTGCGCAGGCGCGGGAACCCGTCACTACAAACTACATATGAATATGAAGCCAAAAATATCTTTTACATCATTATTATTATACCTATATCGATATACGAATTTAATTCATCTTCGACAGTTCACTAGATGATAAATTCTTATAAATGTAGGCCCTAAGTACTGAATTAGACTATAAGGAAACGCAAAAAGATATGGAACCACAACTGGAAAAAAATCCCCTACGATATGCTTACCTAAGAACAACAAAATGGATGGTAAAACTCAAGTGCTATCAGAGCAGTCGTAGTCAGAACACTATCACTAACTATTGCAACGAAAATACTACAGACCCTTGCCCTGGCACTAGCAGATATCACAAAGTAATATCAAGAACATGCAAAATAAATAAATTATAGGTAGATGAAATGGAGATACAAAGATCATTCGCGAGAGTTACATGTAGGTACTATGTAGATATTAAAAATCAGATACATCGGCATACACGCTACACGCTGTCAGTATGTGCCAATAAAACATTTCACAGCCGATGTCCAAGACAAATAAGTAGTAGTTTGATAGTGTTATTCATGTGTTTACACAGGTTTTTGTCTTTGTTAGCAATGAATACCTTAACATATATTGAAACATTCTCGCATTTTACCCTATTATTTAATAATAATAAATTATTTGTATTCAAGACGTTTCAAATTTTAAAATGATTGTTTAGCGGCGCTACCCTAGAATTATTCTTAAAACTAGGTTTAAAAAATAGGAATCTGCAATAAAATAGTAATCTTTACTTTCGTAACAAACGATGTCGGCTTCAAGATATTTTACAATAGGATATAATGTTTACTTTAACCTTAGCAACATGGATATGTAGTATTGATTCAATTGAAATATTTCGTTAAAGGAATAACATTTATATCGTTTGTGCCAAGCTTTAGAAAAAGCATAACGTGTCCGGACGGAAAATATCCACAAGCCTATCTAATCTGAATGTGCATATTAACGGAATATAGTTTTATCATTATATTACGATTCTACGATGCAACAACATAAAACCAATCAATCATTTTAAATTTAAATATAATTATTGAAGACATTACCACGTAAAACCGCGTATTAAGTCGGATTGGTCCAATTTCAGGTCTCATCACATATCTTGTCATGGGTAAATCACAACACTGATTATTATTGACATAAAACAATTAGTTGGTTTTCAACTAAAGTACATAAACAAGATGACATTATCAAAGTAATATTACATTATAATCGTTAGCAGGAATGACATCTACGGACATCTATAACTGAAGGTGAAATGCACACAAATGGAATGAAAGGAGAAAAGAGACTTATTTACTACAAGCACCAGAAGATCTCAAATAGTTCTACAACTAGAAGTATAATATAGAACTACGTTAGGTATGGGAATACAAAATACGCGCGCGATCAGAGTAGGTCACATCAAGAAATGTTCCAACATGAAGGTACAAGAAGTTCGTTATGAAGGAGAAAGTAAGAAAAGTGCTAGATTACTTGGGACAATAAATATTAAATCACGGTAAGGATGCCCAGTAACCTAACACACAGTATAGTTTCGTTGTTAATCCGATTTTGGAAACCTTATGTCGGCTCAGAAGTAATCGCGCGCGCAGGTAACAACTATTTTCGTCAGAATACGAGTTCCATCATATTTGCAAATTCGCATTCTTCACGTAATAACAAAGTACATAACACGCAACATATTGCAGATTCCCAAAATTCACATTAAAGTTCTCGAAATACATAAAGAAATTATGACTCATAAAAAAATATTATGCTCTATTTATTGAAAACAATAATTAAATTATTATGAAAAACAAAGTCAACGAGCTAAATGTACAATAAAATATGAAACTAAAAACATGGACGAAAGTTAACTGAATGTGTAAGAAAGTTAAGGTATTAAAACTTAAATATAAACAACTTTCACACCCTGTAAAACTACAACCCTGAACTGAGTGGTAATTTAGACTTTAAAATTGAGGTTGATTGATATGAATGGCAACAGAATAGTATGTTCACTTCGAGTATGTTAGCAGCAGCAGGTAGATAATTTTATCAGGTGTGAGTGGCATTGAGCTAGCAACGGGGCGGAGCGCCCAGCTGGACCCTGTGTCTACGACTCACCCCTCACTGGTCTTTGCGAACCTTCTTTTTGCTCTTTTTGGACACTTTCGCGTCTGTCCAAGTATCTGTAACAAATAAAACATTATTGAGTAAGCTGTTACATAATCATTGTATTACTTTTCATGCCTTTACAAACGCGTTTCTCTGTTGGCCTGAATGATAGTTTGAAAATTATATTTATAAATTTTACAACCAACATGTAGCCCTAGCTGGTAATAATATGAGTTCACTGCATTATTGGCACTTTATGATCTGGCAGGCCATACTTGTGAAGTAGTTCCTTGAAATATATTTGTAAACTCACCCCCTAACTCGTCAAAGGCCAATGCGTTTTGGCTGTCGGGTTTCTCAGAGTCAGAAGTGTCCTTCTCCACCGAATCTTGCTTCGGCACACTCTTAGCTGCAGAAATCTGAAAGAAATATTTTACTTATCAGGCTCTGTAAGCAGTTCGGGAAAAGTTTTTAATGGTACATTTTAACTGCAATGAAAAATGCCCTTGTGTATCAAACAACGTTTTTTTACCCACTTTCTCGAAATAATTAATAAAATGGTTTTCATGGTCTTTGGCCGGCGGCACTTTTTTGCACTAGTACGAAATACGTGCGGAAAAGTATTGGGTAAAAGATAATATCTTCACTTTAAATGCACCCCACGCTTTTTTACAATAATGTACATTCATTTCNTTATTGTTAAAAAGCGTGGGGTGCATTTAAAGTGAAGATATTATCAAAGTGATGATTCTTCTACTCATTATCTGTCAAAAAAATGTTTATAACTATTGACACTATGCACCCCACGCTTTTTTACAATAATGTACATTCATTTCTTTTTTACATTATTCTTAATCAAATTTATTAAATTTTATTTTCTGTTTTTCAGTTGGATTTTTCTATAAAAGCTTGTTTTTTTAGTTTTAATAAACTATTTTTTTTTTTTTTTGTCAAAGGTTATATAAATAGAATAATTATGTGTGTTTTTGTGAACAATAAAAAGGTGTGTATTTATGGATAATGTTTTGCTTTGTTAGATTTTTTTTTAATTTTAATTAATTAATCCTGGCAAATCTAATTAGGATAATCGGTTATTTTAATTGAATTCTTGCATTGTCATCGATCCTTGACAGGTGTGCAAAGTTTGAACTAAATCTGATCGTTCAAAGTAGGGCAAAATCGAGCTCAAAAGGGTCGGTTACATACATGCATACAGGTGAAGCTAATAAAAGCGTGTTAAAAAGAGAAATGAAATGCTAGATTACTTTTATATATTAACAAATAATTTTTTGTTTTCCTGAGTTATAATAGTTCTAAATATTACCAATATACATAAAATAGTGTCTTATTACACCTTGAAGAAAAATCATTAACTAAAAATGGAGCCATAATTTAATTATGATTGCCAATGAAGCATTAATTACAATGAATACTTATGGAAGTAGGAAGTCCATTTATAAGCATATGTGCAGTGTGATAAAATTGTGTTGTCACATCAGCTCCTGAGATATAAATATGTTTAAACAATGGTCAAGTCTTGCTTCAGTGTAAGACAATGCAGAGGGACACAGGTTTGTCGCGCGCACATGCGCATGTATGGCCTGTTGATAGCAAAAGCATCTCACCTCTACAGATTTCTTCCTAATCTGCTTCTCTTTATTTTCCTTCTTCTTGTTGCTCCTGAGATCTTTCACATCAGTCAGCTCCTCAACTTCTGGGGATTCTTCATCCTCAACACTGCCCAGAGCAGCTTGGTCACGACGCTCTGCCTAGTTAGTTAATGAATAAACTGTTAGTTAAATCTGTGGAAAGTCTCTTAAATTTTTATAACAACTAAAAAGATGGGAATCCTTTCCTATGGTTTTACTTACCAACCCATATGGTATGTGAATTGTTGATGGTTTATTTTTGTTGCAGATTTTAAAAAATATCTCGTGTTGTCCAATAAACATTATCTTGTTGACCAAATAGCTTAGGATTTCAATGTTTTGTTAGTAAAAAATATAAGAAAAGGTCCAGTTGTGTCCCATAAAAATTATCATAATTGTTGCAGTAAAGTAAGTGTTTCATCAAAACAGTTATCAACATGACGAAGAAGAGAAGGTAAAACATCGTACAATAGTCTATTTCATTGTACCGGTTTCTCAAGCTTACCTCTTTCAGCACACGCTGGAGCTCCTCCACTTGAGCTTGCAGTGCACGGGCAGCATCTTCATCTACCTGTGGTCCCTCAGCACTGATGACCTTGATGGTCTCCTCAACTGGCTCATCCACTGGCCGGGCTGCTTCTACATCAGCATCCTTCACTTTCTTATTCTTCTTAGCAGGACTTTCCTTCTTCTTGTCTTTCTCTTCAGCTGGCTTGCGCTCCTTCTTTTTGTCACTCTTCTTTGGCACTTCTTGCCAGCCTCCATCATCAAAGTCAGCAGGCTTCTCAGCCTCAACTACACCCTTGCTTTTCTTGCCCTTCTTGGCATCAGCTGCCACCTCCTTCTTCACAGGCTTGGGCTCAGCTGCCCTCTCCTTGGGCTTAGGTTTCTCTGCTTCTTTCACCTTTTCCTCCTTCTTCTCCTTAGTTGGAGACTTTTTGGAGCTTTCGGACTTCGTCTTCACATCATCAGTCACAGTGCGGTTGGGTGAAGACTTCTAATAAAACAGAAAAAATGTGTTAAGTTGATGTTTCTATTTACTCATCACTTGGTTTCGTGTAGACACATAATTATAAATTATAACTAATGAGAATCTAAGAGAACACTTCACATGTAAATAAGAGTGATGTTTGTAATTTTAATTTTGTATCTCCCGGTGAATAACGAGCAGCTTACAGGTTAAAAATAAAATGAGCACGCATTGATGACAACGGCGGGAGTGCATAACATATTGTTTGTACTCACCTTGTCCTTCTTTTTGTTCTTCTTATTGGACGATTTCCTATCGTCGAGGACCAGGGGCAGCTTATCGAACTGCGGCTGTTCTGCTGAGCGAAACCCGAATACGAATACGAGTGCTGCACATACTAAAACAACAGCCACAGCCGCAGCGGTGAACATAAACTGCGTGTTAGACACTTGACTCAAAAGTTCCATCTTAAGCCTCTAAATCAAAAACCGCCCAAAATTTATAGTTCACATATAAAGTCGTCGATAAGGTATGATAATGTTGAACAATTTAATTCCAAAGTGATAAAGGCAGACACGGAGACATGATGACGCGGCTGTGACGTGCCAAAAAATTGCGATTTAGACCAAAACTGGGTTACCATTCATTTCATAAATATCTATATTAATTAAGAAATAAATAAATTATTTCAGGAGAGATTTTAAAACTTTCCAAGTTCTAAACAGATCAAGAAGAATTTTCGAATTAAAATGAATCGTTGTAGTTTTATATGCCGTAAAAAACCGAAATCTACGGTCCACTGACAGAGAAGACCGATATTTTCCGGACTGCCTGTTAATGTTTTTCACCAATTTCCATGAATACCACCAAAATCAAAAAATTAAAGAACTGTTAAAAATATTTCAAAAACTATTGTCATGTTTTTTTCACAAAATTGAACGAACGAAACCGAACGAAACCAAAGCATTTGCTTGACAGATACACATGTCAGTAAGTGACATAAAGATCTAACCTTAAAAAAACAAATACAAAAGCAAGCTAAAGCACATTTTTATTTTTCCAACATACCTATGGCTAATAATTATAAAAAGAAAAACAAAAATAAAAGAAAAAGACTTCAAAGGGCTAAAAATGCGACGGCAGGCGACGAGCGCCCTGAAGAGCAACAAGAACAACAGGATGATCAGGGAAGTGAATTAGAGGCTCCGGCCAACGAATCTAGCTCCACAAAGAGACAACACGAAAACGATGATGACTCTGATGTTGAAGAAAAACCTCAAAGAAAGAAAAAGAAGAAGCAACCTGTTGCAACTGAGACTACAGACAAGAAGGGAAAGAAATCCATTCGACAAATGAAGAGGGAAAAGTTTGCTGAACGTCAGGCAGAAGCGCAGACTGCAGCTAAAGATCAACTTAAAGGCCAATGTCTAAATTATCTATCACAGTGGAAACATGATAGACAAAACTGGAAATTCATGAAAGCCAAGCAAGTCTGGCTTTACAAGAACAAGTTTTCGTCATACTTACTACCAGATGAATCCTGGCCACTGTTGTTAGAATATTTTGAATCTGCACAGGGTAATATTCGTAACATGCTATTGACTGATTCTCACAAGATTATAAAACAAATGGATGAATGGACTGAGTCACAAACTGGTGAAGAAAAAAATAAAGGTGATGAAGAGGATGACGAGAACAATGAAGATAGTGAAACTGCCTCCAAAACAAAGAAACCTGCTGAGAATGTATATAAAAGAGCTAGGGATTTAATACAATGTCTAGAAGAATAAGCATAATTGTTTTATTTATCCTTTATTTAATTCAAATCACCGGTCTGCCATCTGCTCATTAATCAATCTAAGAAAAAAAATAAAAAAATATCAACTACATGGTAACAAAAATAATTTAATAAGCACTTAAGTCATATCTTAGACATTAACTTTTTGCTTGGTTTCGTCATCTGATGTAAAATCTTCAATCCATTTACGAAGCTTGTCAGTATCTTGCAATCCAACCAGGCGATGCAAAACTTTCCCATTCTTTATGGCCACCAGGACAGGCACAGAGCTTACTTCATAGTCTAAAGCTAAGTCTGTCTGTTCATCAATGTCAACCTTTGCTAAAACCACCTTTCCTTTGGATTCAGAAATGATGGACTCCAGTCTAGGTGTTAGTAGACGGCAGGGATTGCACCATCTGTGAAAAGATTACATGTACATTAAATGCCACATTTTTGTATGTGTGCCCAAATTTTATTATGCTACATTCTTAGTAGGTACTTACGTTGCGAAAAAATCAACAACGACCGGGACTTTGCTATTGATAACTTTATCTTTGAAATCATCTGTGCTTTGAATTTTGACTATATCACCTCTTACTGACGTAACAGAAATATGTCTAATAGCTAGAGGTGATTTCATTACATTCGCATTGCGAATCAATAGGTTGATACCATTTTTGCCGAACATTTTTATTTTTGCGAAGTTATTTGACAAGACAACCGACTGCAATAAAAGCACAGATTACTAATAGATATGTACTAGTATAAGAACAAAAGAAAGAAGAGAAGATTCATTATGTAAAATTCTGTCAGTGTCAAATGTCAATTATCAACGTCAAAGTGTCAGTCCTATTACTTACTATACTCTTTGGTGTCAGTCGTGAATTTGTCATTGGTAATATTAGTGAGGGCCTTTCTTTCTCGTACTATTCATGTATGGGTCGTTCTGTAAATCATTTAATTCAGGAGAGTCACTTACTAACAACGTATCTTTTTAAAGTTCTTAGAGGCAGTATACAAAACTCAGGTATACTATCAGAAATAGGGTTTTGTATACCGGATAGGTACGTGGAGCGGCGGCGCAGGCCGCTGCTACTGGTGGTGCCACGGGCGCGCACTAACCTGCTGGGGCGCGCACCGCTGACTCGTGCGCTGCGCACTCTCAACACGGTGGCGGATGCATTAGACTTATTCACCTGTACACTGGGTGAGTTCACAAGGGCCACGTACTGTGTAGCGTGTAAGATGTAGTTAAGAAAGTTTTTTGTAAGTTACTTTGTCGCATTANTGGGCTACTATAAATTAGAAATCAGACGTGAAGTGGCACTGGCAACGTATCTTTTTAAAGTTCTTAGAGGCAGTATACAAAACTCAGGTATACTATCAGAAATAGGGTTTTGTATACCGGATAGGTACGTGGAGCGGCGGCGCAGGCCGCTGCTACTGGTGGTGCCACGGGCGCGCACTAACCTGCTGGGGCGCGCACCGCTGACTCGTGCGCTGCGCACTCTCAACACGGTGGCGGATGCATTAGACTTATTCACCTGTACACTGGGTGAGTTCACAAGGGCCACGTACTATGTAGCGTGTAAGATGTAGTTAAGAAAGTTTTTTGTAAGTTACTTTGTCGCATTAGATGTAATCTGTAATGGCAAAGGAAACGTGTGTGTAATAAATAAATAATAAAATTAACTATTTTCATTCATTTTCAAAACGAAATGCACGTCCGGCACGCTATGACTTGCATTAAATATTAGGTGACGCGTTGCAGTCCCGGTGCTGACTATGCGCATCTAGCGGCAGCGCAACTGCGCGTCGCGACACCGTGCGTTAGTTTTGCTTGCTTGCTCACTCAACCCTTTTTGCA
>NDFZ01000301.1:0-10671 GCA_002192655.3 Mamestra configurata | reverse complement strand
ACTGATTTTGACAATTCAAAAGTACCTGATAATGGTTTATTTGAAATAAATGCTTTGACTTTTTTTTTACTTTTTTGACTTTTTTGACACAATTTAAACCACTGCACCCGCGACGTTGCCAAATTTGCATCAACGACATCGGATGTCCGAAGTTGCAAAATTCCAATGCGCATACGCGCGATGTTTACACATTTGTAGATCTCACAACATAGCTTGTGAGAACAAAAGAAAAATTATTATTATTTATTGTGTAATATTGTTGGCGTAGCGGGATTGTCTACTAGAAATCCCGGGAAGATCCATATTAATATCAACATTTCGATTCAAGTACATAAATAACTCTACCTAATTCCGACCTCTGATTATAAATCAAATCTGATATTTAGATCGCAGCAGTTTTTTTAACTGCCCGCGATGTTAGATTAGAACTTAAATCAAAAAGCAAATGAAAATGGGATTTTTGCCGCTTTTTGATGTGATATAAAAATTAAAAATGTTTGCAGATATGTTTAATGAAACATATCTGCAAGCATTTGTTTTTTTTAAAAAGATCTGAAAAAAAAAAATGTTTAAAAGGTCTAATACAACCGCCTGCTTTTTGAGCATAAAAGTTATGAATTTTAGTCCAAATCGAAAGTCTTCCCAATTTTACCGCATCTTTTTAAAGGAAGACACTTCAAAACTACTTCATGTTTGACTTCAAAATCACTTCGTGATTCATATCTCCTGAGTCTCAGTGTAAAAAAAGTGCCAGTCAGGCCGAAAAAAACTGCTTTCATCATTTAAGATTAGGGTTCGTAGAACAAACGAGATTTTTCTAGGCTCTTAATCTGAAAACTGAGATGTGATGGAAAACTTTTCATTTTGTATACGTTTTGTATTCACAGTACGAAATAATAAAAACATAGTAAGAACTCAGATAATTTCAAAAGTTTCAAATTTGTTGACTAGTGTAATCTAACTGATGGATTAAATGGAATCATATTTTTTTAACCCAGGCAACATCCCTAAGTCCATCAAGTCCATGTATAACACCGGCATTGTCTACCTCATTGGTCTAACTCCCTGGTCAAATGGCCAGGGACACTTAGACGGGATATTAGAGAGGGGATATTTCTGGGGCCCACGAAATATCTAAAAATTGACAATATCAGAACTGATTTTGCACATGAAGCTTACTGCCTAAATACAAATGTGAGGAAACGGGTTGCGAGAATATATGGAGTAATCGCGTAAAACGGCTTACAAAAATAAATGTCAATTGATTGGTGGTGTCGACTACATAATCCATGAATGTGTGGCCCGCAGTGATACCTCATATTGTCATATGTGACCCTTGAACAAGATTCATGGAATCATGACAATAAAAACCCGGGATTATAAAAACATGAACTGGACTTTGAGTATAGTTACAAATGATTGATTCGAAGAGTCAAAAGAAGAAAGAGTTGTGCGAAAACAAAGCTATTTAATTTAACAGTTTTAGTAGGTACGGAACTTTAAAAACATAATAAGATTCTTCAATATAATAATTTTGTTCAAATGTATTCAAAGCGCAATAAGTTGCAATTTCTTAAACCCCGGGATACAATCGTCATGTTTATGATTCCGGGATTTTGGAGGAGGTATTATCAATTCTATGTTACTTACTTCCACGAACATTAGGTAAATATAGTCTACCTATTCCGATCTCTGGTTATAACTATTCTTCTGTTCGTGCGGTTACATTGACAATTTGGTTGGTGCAGGGATTGGCTAACCGNTATGTTACTTACTTCCACGAACATTAGGTAAATATAGTCTACCTATTCCGATCTCTGGTTATAACATATTCTTCTGTTCGTGCGGTTACATTGACAATTTGGTTGGTGCAGGGATTGGCTAACCAAAATTTTTCCAAAGCCAAGATGTACATCTTCTAATGACATTATGTCTTCACAGGTCTGGGGCTTAAGCTACAACAGTAACAATAGGAGAATATTATCGGTGTCCAAAGACAAATGTATAAACATCTATGAATGCCCGCCACCTCCGCTGAAGATTGAAAAAAAAAAGGAAGCGACCTTGGTTAAATGATACCCATAATGTTTGTAAAGTGTAGCTATTTGTAAAATATTTTGTTGTTTTTGCTGTGAGTGTAAATGAAAACGTTTTCGCTAAATTATGATATGACAATCAAGTTTATTTTAAGCTGATTTTGTAAACCCCAAAAAGCTGTTGTGTGAAACCAACGACAAGCAAATAAAATTTGTTTTTAATTACATTTGTTATAATTTGAAACCTTGTTGTTACAATCAAAACGTTTTGGTTTTTAATTTCAAATAATAAATGGATCTGCAGTGCTATTCTGTAAACATGAAGTGAAGTGAGCTGTTAATCCACATAAACAAGTTGCATTGACAGTTCACTTCGCGCTCACGCCACTTAGCTACGTGTTGTCAGAATAGACCGACTGACCGGGACCGGCAGATTTGCAGTGCTTGTAAGTGAGCTGTCGACGCATAGAAATAATATTGGCACTCAGAAATCGCACAGGATAGAGAGAGAAACTTTTTCCAGCAGTGGGACGCAAATTAGGTACCTAGTCAAAAAAAAAAAATCGATACTAGCTCATAAACCAACGCAACTATTATAAGTATAACTCACTCAAACCTGCAACGTACTTATACCAAAATACCTACAGATTAATATGTATCTAAATAGAGGTGAATAAGGCAACTAGGGTGCGTCCCTGCTAAGAAGGGGAGTCTGGCGCGGCTTGATTAATTTTCGGCAGTAAGAGGATTGCCACCGCACCGCCGGCGCCGCACCGTATTACAGCCGTTCTTTGCCTAGGATTTGCACTCTTATAACTAGGTAAGACCCGTAAAAACGTACCCTTTTCGGGATTATTTATGTGGCTACACTGGCTGTCTGAGTATCAGGGATTTTAGACTGGTCATCAGGGATTTTGTAGGTCCAATTATTTGAAATAGAAGAAATTATCATTATTCAGTAGCTAATTAGCCGTATTTTGTAGCGTTAATTATTTTTGGCCAATCTAAAAAAAAAACATTTTGTTATCAGCCTAAAACTATAACTATACACGTAAAGTTATCGGCGTCGTGTTTCGTTGCGTGGTGTCGCGTAACAGTCCTCGGAAACGTCGAAATATGACATCTTTCGGCCAAAAATCCTCTTTTAAGAAGGTCTGTAATGAACGCTACAAATCAATAAATCATCATTGCCAAAAATTTTGATTAATTTTATCTATTAGGTTTTAGATTTACAAGCTAATTTTGGACAACACCTCTGTCGGCTTCATAAAGTAAGCTACTCACCTAAGTTACGCTATGCTATGCTCATACGATTTCTGATGAGTGTAAAAAGCACCGATATCAATGTTTTTAGGGAGATAATATGTGTAAGTATTTTCGGCCACCAATAGTGACCCTTTCCCGTGCCACCTCAAAGCCAAAAACAAATTATATCGCAGACACAAAAGAGCACCGAAATTATACGGCTTTTTGTTATATTATAAGTATCAACACATTATTGAGCTGTTGTCACGCTAAATACATAAAGGGGAGGCATTTATCAAAAATATTTACATTGGTAGCAAGTCAATTGGTTTCGGCTTAATTTGCGGAGAATTATGCGGTGCGGCCCGCCGGGAAATCAACTTTACATTCAATTTGCCGCCGTGCACAGATAAAAACCAATCTCTTCATTTTTACCTGTCGCGGTGAGAGAATAAACCCTCTTTGATGCTTATGAATATTTTTAAAGAAGTTTGAAACTTTAAAGTATTTTTCTTTATATCGTCACCACCTTCTAGGTACCTATTCTATGATTGTTTCATTACATACATGTCACGTATACGTATACGTACATAGGTATTGAGGGGTAGGTACCCAATTAGGTGTTTGTAGTAGATAGGTACTTTTGCCTCTTCTATCCTCCTGTCATCCTTTTAACTATAATTTTAGTTATCGAGAAGTTCGGGAAGCAATAGAAAGTATGAATCTAAGACAAAGGTCGTCTGACTGAATTACATAATAAATATGTTTCCAATCGGTCCAGTTCTCGCTCTGCATAGGTACTCCTTTTACAATCTTTTCTAGCCAAACCACTGTCATTCAAAGGTATGTCCTGCTACCTTGTTTGGATAAATCTTTTGGAGCATTTGCTGTTTTTGCTAATGGTAAGCGATCAACAACCTGATAACATTTAAAGCTTTAGCCATTCCACAGTGATATTAATAGGCGGTTGACAAGGTATTGTGCAGAGCACATACGAGTCGGTCGTGGCCAGCAGCGGAGGTATCATGTCGTAATCACGGCCGCGCCGCCGGCTGCGCCATTCAATGAGATGAAATCACTATGCGGCGACATGAATAATTCAGGTGCGGTCCGACTCCACCCCCTCCTACCCGAGCCTCGCCGCTTGCATCCCCACTATCGATATTGATATAAAGTTGACATAATATGTATGTCCAATACCGTACGGTCGATTCCTGTAATTTGGCTATGTGTGCTTGCAGTTTGTGTCAGCAGTTGCAAGAGATACATTCGGAGGATATAAAATCTGCAGATACTTCACATTTTGTTGCATCACTTATTCATAGCTTTATTAGATTGCATAAAATATTTCAGGCAGCATTAGGGTAAAATATCAGTCAATTAAAATCAGTTTGCGTTCGATTCAATAATTTAATAGCACCTAGTCATTGGATTAAATATAACAGCTTGCCTAACTATTCAACAAGGGTATGGTACCTAGTGGTGGTAGGAGATGGCGGGAGAGGAGTAAGTGACGTGCGCGACGGGAGCGGCGTAGGCGAGCTTGGCGACGGGGGCGGCGTAGGCGACTGGAGCGTGAGAATAGGAGACCGGGGCGTGAGCGTAGGAGACGGCGGCAGGCGCGTAAGCTACTTTGGCGACGGGAGCGGCGTAGGCAAGCTTGGCTACGGGAGCGGCGTACGCGATCTTGGCTACGGGAGCGGCGTATGCGATCTTGGCGGGTGCGGGGTGCACGGGGGTGCCCTCGTAGCGCACGTTAGCGTTGAATCCGTGCTCCTCGTCGGCGGTGTATTCGACGATGCGGTGTACGCCATCGGGCTGCACGAGCGAGTACGAGCCGTGCACGGCGTCTCCTTGGCGAGACTCCTGCTGCTGCTTCACGTCGCCGCTGTGGTTATCATGGACGGAGTACGAGAAATCGTAGTGAGCGGGCGCTTCGGGCTCGGCGTACACCACTTTGGAGACGGGCACCAAGCCGGCGTAAGCCGCCGCAGCGAGAGACAGGATGATCACGAACTGGAATTAAGTGACTATTATTAGACTAAACTAAGAACTTGAAACTGAGATAGGTCCAGAATAATCAGGAGGGGTTAAAAATGTTTTGTACACCATGAAAAAATCACTTGAATAACTTACTTTGGCAACCATTATTGCTGTTTGTTTGATAGGTTGTTGCTGATTTGAGTGTCAGTAGTGGACTATGATAATGTATGACCTACTACAGTTTTTATACGGGCTGGTCGCCTGCAGGTCTCGTGGTGACACACGGCGCGCCTGCGGCGGTGACAATGATTGAGAGGTGAAGGCCGACATGCAGCATTGCTGAGCCGAACTTCACAAACCGATTAGCACCTGTTTGTACATTCCTAATTAGATTAATGACTATGAAATATAAGAGTAGTCTTGAAATACCTAAGTCATATGTTAGAATGGATGCTGCATTTAATTAAATAAATTTTGGACTAGTTTAGTAATTTATTCGATTTAAATATCACAAGGACAAAGATAATGCGATCGCAAAATAAGTACGTTTAGTAGGTAGGTACCTACTTCCCTAGATTTATTTTCTATCTGAGCTTTTTGAGAGTATTGCATCAGATTTGACATTCATAGCCATTAAGATATAAAAATGGGCGAAATGTTCTCCTTGACTTAACAAAAATAATGTTTCCGCAAAAAAAAATTGTGAGTCAAGTTCACGAACAGTTCACCTTTGTTTTTATTGATTTATACCTACTTCTTAAACCCCGACCGCTATGTGTGTGTGACTGTCTGTGTGTCTGCCTGTGGCACCGTAGCTCTTAAACGAGTGCGGTTTTTTAACATTAGGTACGCTTCCCATTTCGTAGTCACCTCACTATGAATTTATATTCGCGATTATTTATAGTATATAATATATATATATTTACAAATGATTTTTATTTTGTTATTAGTTAAACAACACTTTTGTGTAAAAGTTATTATGTTTACCATCTTTTTTGGTCATTTTAAGCTAGAGCTGAGCTGAGGAAACTTATTCGTCAAAAGTTTGGAATTTCAACCGCCAGATCCATACTTATCTATTATTTATAAAAGCGAAAGCCCACTCACTCATTCTTTCATTAATTCACGTACCTACTGATTAATCACGAAATCTCGAAAACGACTTAACTTATGAAGATGAAATTTGGCATAGAGATAGATTATGAGCAGGAGACGTCAACTAAGGATTTTAGGAAACTCCTTGTATAGGGGTGAAATAGGGGGTTAAAGTTTGTATGGAAAATGTTATTCCTTAGGCCAATTGCCTTGAAACTTGGAAGAATACTGACCTAAATGAATTATAAAGTTTGTTATCTTTCGGTTTTCAGAACTACCTCCAAAAGACGTATTCAAGTTTGTATGGAAGAATCTTATACCTTGGGTTTATAAACTTGAAACTTGGCACGAATACAGACCTAAATGAACAATAAATAATGTCATAATTCATTTTTCAAAACTTTCCCCCAATGGGTTATTAGGGGGTTTTAAAGTTTGTATGGAAGAGTCGTAATATTTGTTTCGCGTTCTTAATGCTATATTTTATTTATTTATTTAACAGTTTATTTACACACATTTGACAAATAGATAAGAAGGAGGAAACAGAAAAATAGGTACAAAGGTGATGCTTATTTCTTAAGAAATCTCTTCCAGCATACCTGCGAAAGGACAATCGAATAAAAGAGATGTAGGCATCGTGTGTAAAAGTTATACTTACGTAGAAAAAACACAAAAAACTTTAAATATAACATACTATACATAAATAAGACTAAAATTAATATCATACTAATACATACTACTTACTTAAAAAATAATATAATGGTCCGATAANTATACATAAATAAGACTAAAATTAATATCATACTAATACATACTACTTACTTAAAAAATAATATAGTGGTCCGATAAAGTCAATCAATCAATCAATCTTTATTTGTGAACACAGGTATTACAATAAAGGTCTTATATAAGTAAACATTTTAGTCGAGCTCTATGTCCTACCAATAAAATTGGTGTAGAAATATATTATTTATTTCTTAGTAATAAGTNTATGTCCTACCAATAAAATTGGTGTACAAATATATTATTTATTTCTTAGTAATAAGTCTAAATCTTTAAAATACAAAGTGAAGTTCAAGTAAATAATGTCAATTAAATGTATTATTAATAAAATAATCAATTAATTATAATTTTTTTTTACTTGTAAAATTTTTATGTTTCTACATGCATGCCAATGGTAAATTATATTAAAGGGTAATGTCAAATTTTATCATATTTATAGTAGTAGTAGTAGTTTATTTTGTTATAGTTGAAACAATCTTGATAAAAAATTAAAAAAGTAATGTTTTGGATTTTTCTAAAATCAACCCCTGTGGGTGTATAGGGTTGAAAAGGTTTTTTTCTTAATCAACCCCAAACGAGTTGACTACGAGTTGCAACTGTTGTAGGTACCNTAAAAAAGTAATGTTTTGGATTTTTCTAAAATCAACCCCTGTAGCGTATAGGGTTGAAAAGGTTTTTTTTCATAATCAACCCCAAACGAGTTGAAGGGTACCTACAACAGTTGCGCTGATCATGTGGTCTCAGCAGCAAATAGCCTGGGTAGATAATTTATGAAAATGGTTGAGATTTATTTCCCAAAACTACCCTTTGTGTGGGGCGGCGCGGACGAAGTCGCGGGCGAAGTGCTAGTATATTATAAATGTGAATGTAACTCTGTTTGTCTGTTTCCATTTTACGTCTTAACGGCTGGAGGGATTTGGATGCAACTTACACACGAGTACTTAGACCATGTCCGTTATACTTTGTTGCTATAAGTAGCATACTCTGGGTGCATCGTCCTCACATAATATTAAATTAATTTTTGTGTACCAAATTTTGTAAAACCATTACCATATATTTGAAAAGAGTAACTATGGAGTTTCTTGTCCGTTCTTCTCCATAAGAATCTACCTACCTTTCCGAATGGACAGTAGAGTCATTATATTATTATTATACTGAACTGTAAATGATGACGTTCAAAAGTGCCGTTTAATGGACTAATTGAAATAAACGTTTTGACTTTGACTTTGTCCCGGAATAGGACAGAGGATACTTTTCATCCCAATAGTATACTCCCTTGGTATAATTTTCAGCTTTCACGCTGGCGAAGCCGCTGGCAGGAGCTAGTTTTCAATAAATGGACAAGTGTAAGACTTTATAGTACTTTTAAAAACTAAAACTATATTATGGTTTGCCAAAATAATCAAAATTCATGCATTTTACGGACACTGTTGGTGTAATTTGTAGTTCTAAGATGGTTTGATGAAAATGAATGATTTATAACAGAGTGAGTTCGAGTTTTCTTTAATTGCTTAAGTAGCTGTCACTTGTAGGCCCTAAATTCCAAGTTTCTTACGTACCTTCGCCACCTTAACAAATATGAAGGTAATTCACCTGTATTTACATAAATAAATTTATTAAAATCATCAATAAGTGACCTACATTTTATTAACGTAAGAAAATTTCAATCTCGCGGGCTACTCTGCGCAAGTTTTATGAAAGTACAGCATGTGGTTCCTAAAACATGATGAAACATCGTCATCTTAACCGTAGTTATGAAGGGTCTAAGGGGATTATCTATCACCTGAGAGATTTGTGCTAATGAGTGCATACATTATTGCTACAACGTGTACCTAAACACTGGAATTTATAATTCCAGATAGAATCTATCACCACCAAACCAAGTGTCGACTTCCATTATGTATTACTTTAGCATTACTACTTATTTCAAGTTGACTTTTAGGTGATGATTTGTATAAAAACTAAAATGACTACGAAAATGCAGGTACACTACTGCCTATTAATACTTCGGAAAATAAGGCGTGATGTCCGTGACGTCATCCTCCCACGGTCCCACCCTTATCCTAATTAATTTGGGTTTGGCGCAGCAATCTTCGATACATAAATATTTATAATCATATCTGTACTTACTCACCTCTCTTGCAGCCGTATCAAGTGCCGCCCGCGTGGAACTAGAACTTCCCCTTTTTATAAATAAATAGCTTTTGCTCGCGGTTTCGTACGTATCCCGTTTTTTCCGTTCCCGTAAGAATTTCGGGAAATCCTTTCTTTGCTCCTCTACACTCCCCAAGGAACCTACATGCCAAATTTCAGCTTTCTAGGACGAGAAGTTTCGGCTGTGCGTTGTCTGTCAGACACTCAGACAGTTACCAGTAACGCAAGAGTTTTGTATGTCACCGGAAAATTGCAAACGCCGCCGTAAGTTTGTAGTAAATATCGCTTGAAATAGTAAACTATTTTTTCTTAATAAGACACGGATATATGGGAAACTATTGAATTTGGATGGGATTGATTATATACAAAACGATTTTTTCATAATATACCGAGAAATTTTAATCTAATAAAGATTTATTACAATCTTACGGAGTCTGCAATTTTCTATAGACATATATATTGATTAATGATAACTTATTGTTGCATAAGCTTTACCTATAAGTGTAAAGTTCCAACACAATGTCCGTTCAATAGATTTTGGGTGAATGAGCCACATACATTCTCACAAGTTTTCGCATCAAAGTTTGTAAGTCTCCACAAAAATTTCCTCACCACATTTTTCTTAGTCCTTCGCATCACATTCCCGATTATCTGTTTTTACCTGAAATCCGATTTCGACACAACTTGTCGGTCACCAGTGTCACTGTCAGACTTCCTCTTAATAACTATTTATTTCTAATTCCATCCATTCGAGTTTCATTCATCCCTTTTCCGGCCCATCATTCTGAGCCAGATTAGACACCAGGCCTTTGCTTAAAGATTTTCAAAGATCTTATGCTAAAGGGGAATGCGGAGTTTGCAAAATGTTCCATTACCTGCCTGCGTTTAATTTGTAGTTAATACAAACTCTGTTGTGTACGTAGATACTTACGATGGTAAGCAAATAATCATAGTTTATTCCACAGATTAACTCTAGTCAGGTATTAGAATAAATAGGATACCTAGATAGCTAATGTGTCTCATGAAGAAAAGGATGAAGAAAGAGTAAATCATGTTTACAGGAACAGTCGTTACTACATTGTTTTGGTTTTGAAGCAGGTACGGCATGTAGCATGTTGCCTACGTTACATTTTTGTAATTGTTGTGTAGTTTGTAAGAAGTGGGTGATTTAGTAACTGAAAAAGAAGTAGAATTCTCAATTCACAATAATTTATTAGCACCTAATTACTTCATAAAATAACAGCTTGCCTAACTAGTCAACAAGGGTATCTAGTGGTGGTAGGAGATGGCGGGGGAAGAGTAAGTGACGTGTGCGACGGGAGCGGCGTAGGCGAGCTTGGCGACGGGGGCGGCGTAGGCGACTGGAGCGTGAGAG
>NDFZ01000299.1:0-10668 GCA_002192655.3 Mamestra configurata | reverse complement strand
TCTTTTGGAAGTCGGTTAAAAATGGAAGACAATGATATTTTCTTACCAGCAACTAAATGAACATTGAAGTCAGAAGTGGGGGTGTTTTTCCAGCCGTGGACCAGGAAGACGGTCTTCCTGTTACCATTGAAGTTGGACGCCCTCAGCATCGCAGTGTTTCCAAAGGGGATCGGCTGGCTGGTCGCACGGTTGGACCTGTAAGGAATGAAAATAAAACACTTAACCATTGACTTATAAGGACGAACTACACGTAATTATTTTGACGGCGGACTTCCGACAAAAGCATAGCCGCCACGCGCTCGACAATCTTCGGGAGTGGTCGTAAGCGCCATTATCGTTATCATCATCGTTTTCAAAGACGGAAAACTATGTAAATGATGATGATGATGCTCGACATNACGGTCTTCCTGTTACCATTGAAGTTGGACGCCCTCAGCATCGCAGTGTTTCCAAAGGGGATCGGCTGGCTGGTCGCACGGTTGGACCTGTAAGGAATGAAAATAAAACACTTAACCATTGACTTATAAGGACGAACTACACGTAATTATTTTGACGGCGGACTTCCGACAAAAGCATAGCCGCCACGCGCTCGACAATCTTCGGGAGTGGTCGTAAGCGCCATTATCGTTATCATCATCGTTTTCAAAGACGGAAAACTATGTAAATGATGATGATGATGCTCGACATTGCTGGACATAAGCCTCCCCCAAGTATTAGTCGTATCTGC
This sequence comes from Mamestra configurata, assembly GCA_002192655.3. NCBI lineage: Eukaryota > Metazoa > Arthropoda > Insecta > Lepidoptera > Noctuidae > Mamestra > Mamestra configurata. The sequence goes on along the minus strand of NDFZ01000299.1, from coordinate 9,941 downwards.
CGGTCCCGTACATTTCTCATACAGAGAATTCTCGCGCTCTTCACTAGGTCCACCTTGTTTGATGCCACGCCAGCACTTCATCTTTCGGTACAAGGTCGCCACTTCAGAATCTTTTAACCACAACAACTATTCCCGGCCCACTGCCATATAAGTTTGTATTGATATGTCGATAAATTTCGGGTGCGCGAAACATTAAATGACGTGAAAACGTGTAAGCAAGCATTCAAACGACCCTATCTTTACTATTTAAATCAATGCAGATAACGTGGTCGCTCACAATGGGCCTCATCAGAAAGCTTAAAGCCCGAAGGGCAATGGAGAAGGCAATGCTCGGAGTGTCCTTGCGTGATCGAATCAGGAATGATGACATCCGCAAGAGAACCAAGGTTACCGACATGGCATGAAGGATCACCAAACTGAAGTGGCAGTGGGCAGGGCACATAGCTCGTAGGACAGATGCTCGATGGGGCCGAAAAGTTCTGGAGTGGCGACCGCGTAGTGGAAGACGTAGCGTTGGCGCGGCCTCCCACAAGGTGAAGCAATGACCTGGTGAGGGTCGCGGGTTTTAACCTTGAAGATTGACCCATGGGCTGTTATTATCTAGCCACGAGCTCCTCCTGATATGATATTTTGGATAATTGTTATTCTATTGTTATATAATTCTACTTCAGGTTATCAGCATATTTCCGAAACTATGTATTACATAAAAACTGTATTCTCTAAAGAAAAAGCTGAATCAACAAAAGTGCATTGGCACATAAAACATAATTAGCTTACAAAGTTTATTGTACTGTACACTAAAAATTATTGTTTTTAAAGTGTGTTTTGGATTTCATATATAAAATGTTCATCACTATATCAGCCAATTGCCGTCCAATGCTGAACGTAAGCCTCAAAGAGCGCCAACCGGTCTTGAGCAGTCCGCATCCATCCACTGCCAGCTACCTTCTTCAAATCATCGATCCATCGTGCCGCAGGGTGTCACACACTACATAGAATGTTATTATTATGGATTTTTTTGGGCTAGTTTCCGTAGTTACTTTGAGTCTGACAGTCCCTCCCCTCCGCCCAGAGATTTCGCAACCACAAAAAAAAGCTCCGTGTATCCCGTTCCGACCCCTCCCATCATTACAGACATCCTTTGGATCGACTGAAATAAACTACTTACCTAGTAAAAAGATGATAATGGTTCTGTGTGTCAGGGTTGAATCTGGCAGCCGCGAGCACGTCACTGGTCTTCATCCACATGTCCACCAGCTCTGGACCATTGGGGCTGCTCATGTACTGGTAGCGAGGACCTGGGACTGGCTTGGAGAGCACATGGTCGGATGGAAAAGCTGAAATTTTAACACAGAACCTGAAAAACGTGATTTTTCATATCATTATAAACAACTTTTACTATGGGACTGTACAGGTATGCGGAACAGAGAGTAGTACCGCAAATCTCCACTGAAAAGGGAGGATCCTCCGACCAGACGGTTGTGGTGTCTTGTGGGCAACTGCCCGATAGTTGATATTCGGACTGTTGTATATGTTCAAATTGCACGGAGACTTTGCTTGCGCGATGCAGGATTTCGTTGGTAGTTCGTCGCTGACAGGATAGATGGCGTAGCGGTTCTTTTTGGTGCCGTACAAATTTCGCTTCTTAGTTTTTCCCCAAGCCCGAAATCGCGAACAAAAGACAGTTTTTCATCTCATCATCTGTTGGTTAGCGATAATGTGGTTGAAGATGGAGCACGCTTGCCTAGAAGTAATCTATTCACTCTTTGTCTTAGAGACCCCAGGCTGTAGCTATCAGGAAACACAGACTCTGGCAGGGAATTTCACTCCGTAGCTGTTGATTTGTGCTGTGTATTTTCGCGTTATCAAAACTATCATATCAGCCGAAAGACGTCCACTACTGGACATAGGCCTCCCCCAAGTGTCAGCGCATCGACCAGTCCTGTGCGTCTTGCATCCAGCGGATTCTCGCGGTCTGCACCAGGTCATCTGTCCTCCTTATGGGAGGCCTTTCAACGCTCAGACTTCTACACGTTATCAACCGTTCAATCCCATCAACTATCTGTTCTGCGAGCAATGTGCCCTGCCCACTGCAACTAGTAAGTTTTGCGACTCTTCAAGGTACGTCAGTAACCTTGGTTCTCCTACGGATATCTTCATTTCTGATTCGATCACATACTTTTGCGTTAATAAACTTAAACTGGCGTTAAAGAAAGCCAGAGATTATTCCAGCTAGGACCCTCTTTACATACCTGTAGAGACAGCCAATCCAAAGGTCACTAATATGACACTCCCAATCATTTTTGTAGCTGACAACAAACTGCGAGGTCTCTTATCACACGCGCTTCATTTATATGTAAGTACATTGGGATTATTTAATTAGATAGTTCAGTAAGCTTACTACATACGAGATTATGAAAAAAAAATGGAAATTTAACCAGAACAAGTTAGCAACATTCCAAAAATACTAGCCTATCCGGAAAATATGTAGGTAATAAGAGGAGCTCATGGCTAAATAAGAAGAGCTCGTGGCTAAATAAGCAGAGCTCGTGGCTAAATAAGCGGAGCTCGTGGCTAAATAACAGACACTGCTCACTGAATAAGCATTTCCACACAATAGGTATAACAGACAGTCCTCTGTGCAGAGCATGCATGGAGGAGGAGGAAACGGTGTCGCACGTGCTCCTTGAGTGCACTCACAGACACCATGAACTCTTTAGGAGGACTGATCTGCTTCTGAAGGAAGGTTGGCTGGTTGGAATGACGGCCGCCATGGCCCACGCACAATGGTCCAACATCAGGATAGATCTAACATCATTTAACTAATATATAACTAACATCTACTACAGCTAAGTATGGGGTCGAAACGCTTGGATCATGGGGTCCGAGTGCGCGTCTCCTTTTCAAGGACATATCTCGCCGACTGATCGACACTTTGCGTGACCAGAGGGCTGGCTCGTTCTTTGCTCAAAGAATTAGCTTTGCCATTCATTCATAGACTGGCCTGTTGGTCGAGTGGTTAGTGACCCTGACTGCTTAACCGGAAGTCGTGGGTTCGATTCCCACCCAGGACAAATCTTTGTGCGATGAGCATGATCATTTGTTCTGTGTCTGGGTGTAATTTGTCTAAAATATGTATGTATTTAGAAATATATAAGTATGTTTATCAGTTGTCCGGTCCATAGTACAGGCTCTGCCTAGTTTGGGATCGGATGACCGTGTGTGAGTTGTCCCAGGATATATTATATATTATTCAACGTGGCAATGCTGCCAGTCTTCTGGGCACGTTTCCGGATGACAGCGATGCGGAGGAATACTTTGACGCCTGAGTGTACTTTGTTTTTGTATATGTCCATACTTAGGTTTAGTTTCTACCTGTGCTTGGTTTTTAATAGTTTGTAACCAGCCTAATATTAATCCAGCAATAAATACTTATCAATGATTAATTATCACAGGATTAACGCACCAAGATCAGTTTTAAAAATCAACTACTTAGACATGACATGGTTTCTAATCAAATCAAAAGTAATTTGTTTAAACTAGACTGAAAATCAGAACTTTTCAAAACGACCACAAGGAGCCGGTCGATTCTGTAAACATGTCGAAGTGAAGTCAAAGTCAAAATCAAAACGTTTATTTCAATTAGGCCATTAAACGGCACTTTTGAACGTCATCGTTTACAGTTTAGTAAAATAATAATATTACATTAATAAAGTGACTCTACTGTCCATTCGGAAAGGTAGATTTTTATGGAGAAGAACGGACAAGAAACTCCATAGTTACTCTTTTCAAATAATGATTTTACAAAATTTGGTATACAAAAATTAATTTAATATTGCTATAATATTGAAGGCTTGGGTGAAGTCATTACGAGGTGAGCTGACAATCCATATAATCATGATGTCACGTGATCACGAAGTGAGCTGTCATTCCACCTTGATTACATGGATTGACAGCTCACCTCGTGATCACTTTACCCAAGCCTTCACTTCGACATGTTTACAGAATCGAGCGGCAGTACGCGTTCACGAGCATAACGCCAGCATGCGGACTAGCCACCTTGCCATATTAGAGGGAAGGAGGTCATCTGATCCCCGACGCTACCGCAAGTAGCGACATCTAAGGGAGCATGACGATCTTGTTGCCGGTTGCTCAGACAAAAATGTCGGTGTTTTTGGATGTTTCTTCGTATTTTAACACCGACTTCTGAAATTAAAGTTATTTTATACTTTAGGTATAGTGTTTTTTTTTTATTTAGAAGTAGGTAGTATTTTTTTGCATAAAAGTTTTTTTATACTAAACTTTTATTGGTACCCCACACCTAACAACACCACTGGAAAGTCACAGGAAAGCAAAACACGCAATTTAGTTTACTTGGGTATTTTCTATTTCCTCCAGATATTTTCATTTAAAAACCAAACTACTTAACCGATTTTTATAAAATCATGGGACCAATCGGAAAATATTATCCTTTCACATGAAAAAATATTTTTTTAAATCGGTTCATAAATGACGGAGTTATGAGGTAACAAACACAAAAAACAACTGAATTGAGAACCTCCTCCTTTTTTGAAGTCGCTTAAAAATAATATCAATTATATTTGCCGAGGTCGCTTGTTAACCACATATTGCAAGCAACTCATGATAAAACATATGAATGAGAAGATTATGTCAATAAATGTAAAGTACGACGGCTCTGTTTGGTGTAGGACGTAAAAGAATAGCACCATCCCATCACTTCCCGTGGGTGTCGTAAGAGGCTACTAACGCGCTCACCAGAGAATGGGCAGCAGCATTCTCTGTGCATTGCAACAGCTACACTGCGATCGCCAACCCACCTGCCAAGCGTGGCGAATATAGACCCTTTGAGGGAGGCCTATAGCAGCGGACGTCTTTCGGCTGATGATGATGAAGTAATACCGAAAAAAAACAACGGGTTGCACTCCGGGAGTGCCGGCAGAAGTGAACAATAACGTTGTGCATTTTTGATATTTTGGAATGGTNATTTAAAAACCAAACTACTTAACCGATTTTTATAAAATCATGGGACCAATCGGAAAATATTATCCTTTCACATGAAAAAATATTTTTTTAAATCGGTTCATAAATGACGGAGTTATGAGGTAACAAACACAAAAAACAACTGAATTGAGAACCTCCTCCTTTTTTGAAGTCGCTTAAAAATAATATCAATTATATTTGCCGAGGTCGCTTGTTAACCACATATTGCAAGCAACTCATGATAAAACATATGAATGAGAAGATTATGTCAATAAATGTAAAGTACGACGGCTCTGTTTGGTGTAGGACGTAAAAGAATAGCACCATCCCATCACTTCCCGTGGGTGTCGTAAGAGGCTACTAACGCGCTCACCAGAGAATGGGCAGCAGCATTCTCTGTGCATTGCAACAGCTACACTGCGATCGCCAACCCACCTGCCAAGCGTGGCGAATATAGACCCTTTGAGGGAGGCCTATAGCAGCGGACGTCTTTCGGCTGATGATGATGAAGTAATACCGAAAAAAAACAACGGGTTGCACTCCGGGAGTGCCGGCAGAAGTGAACAATAACGTTGTGCATTTTTGATATTTTGGAATGGTTAATTTCGCACGAATTACATATGCATGCATTGAGGCATACATTTTCGCCGCGCGGTAGAAAGAGAGGGGGATATTACTTCCTCTCCTACGCCGCGCCGGCAGTCTACTCTCCCTCCGTCTTACGAATTTTCGATCAGGTCACGTGTCCTGAGTTGTCCGCGAGTTTAACATTTTCTACCCATCCCAAAAAGTGCACAACACCGCTAAAGAAGTTTTCACTTCAAAAATTACCTATACGGTCAGAATAATATACAATGATTGCATCTTTAGTAAATAATTCATAAAAGAACAAAATTATGTCATTGTGTTGTGTTCAACTCGCAGTTTACAGTTAATGTCCTTTCTTAATGTCGGTGCTTTGTCATCTTGTCTAGTCTCTTCAATGTGTGTGGGTCAATGACCGTTATTGCTCATTTATCTGGTGGCTACTATGGTAAATTTGCGCCATCCAATACTAACAGCGTTTTGAGTGACAATAATAGACGAATAACTTCAAAACCGTGTTACTTTTTTATTTATTTTCCCCTATTGTCCTATTTTAGTAGCATCTTTTTTGTAGAGAATTTGGCGGTAGTTAAATAGCCAATAAAAAATACGCTATTTAATTTTCAACTCTCGATTGGTCTCGATTATTCATCATAAACTTGATTTATGGTGGTCGTAGTCGACGGAGGCACGGTTTTACGGAGGCCCGGTTTTACAGAGGCCCGGTCAACGGAGGCCCGGTCGACGGAGGCACGGTCGACGGAGGCCCGGTCGAAGGAGGCCCGGTCGACGGAGGCCCGATCGATCCTAAGACGAGCGCTGAAAATCCTACAATAAGCTTCTACTGACGGACTCACTGGGTGACATCCTGTGTTAATGAACACGGAAATAAATTATGCAGAACTAGAGCCATATTTTTGGATGGGTCGGGTCGAAAAATATGCCCCAGTGGCGTGCGTAGCTAGTCTCAAAGGGGCCCTGTATCAAACATTTTTGGGGGCCCCGTTTATAGAGGTATTGTTTTTTAAACAAAATAGGCCCTACTAGTTCAGAACTGTCTTGGCAGGCCACGAAGGAGATGACGCGGTTAAGTGTATAGCTTTGCGTCCACACGTTGAGGCCCTTATAACTCGGGGGCTCCATATCTTTGATACGGCTGATACGGTGGTAGCTACGTCCCTGGTAAACCCCCGCAATAGAATAGATAAAGACTGATGATAACTGCCTTATCTCGCGGATTTACTTACAAATTATGATAATTATCATTAGGACCTAATTTATCTAAAATGCATTAGTTATCTCAGTTAATTCATCAAAACAAACAGTTTGCAAATCAATCATGATTGCATAATCTTTTTTATCATTGTGTGGTCTTTAACGGAACAAAAATTATTGATCGAGATGTTATGAAAGTGGCTTTATTACATTTTTTGTCTTTTTTTTTTAGGCACTCGTTTGACTCTTTTCTCACCTGATGGTAAGCGATGATGTGGTGGACGATGGAACACGCTTGCCTAGAAGTAACCTATTCACTTTTGACTTAAAGATTCCGAGGTTGTAGCTATCAAGAAACACAGACTCTGGCAGGGAATTCCACTTCTTAGCTGTACGCGCAATGAATGTATTCCTAAAACTTCTTGTGCGTGTGGGTGGGATACGTACGGCGATACGCGACCGCCACCGGTGTCACTATGTACCGCCGTACGGCTTGTCAAAACGACCTAGTCAAAATGCGCCCGGAACATGCTGTTGTACCCGTGCTGGTTAAGGAAGTACAAACGTTTTAAGGACAAACAAGATTAGATACTGAGGAGTGGAGGCGATGGGGTCTGAATGACTACCGCGTCGCAACAACGTCAGTTTGTAATGGCAAAGCGCCCAAACAAGCCTCGCGCCAGAGCCGCCGGTCGAGTTATTATCAAACCATTCAAACACTAACCGCTTTATAGAGGCGAGTTTTTCCATTAGACATTTCTGAGTACTTGAGTAGTAAGTTTCAACGTTATTTCCATCAAAATTCAAGACTAAGAGATATACAAAGCGCTCCAGGCGCTCGGACAGGGCGCTGTGACGGAAATGTATGACGNGATTGCATAATCTTTTTTATCATTGTGTGGTCTTTAACGGAACAAAAATTATTGATCGAGATGTTGAAAGTGGCTTTATTACATTTTTTGTCTTTTTTTTTTAGGCACTCGTTTGACTCTTATCTCACCTGATGGTAAGCGATGATGTGGTCGACGATGGAGCACGCTTGCCTAGAAGTAACCTATTCACTCTTGACTTAAAGACTTCCAGGCTGTAGCTATCAGGAAACACAGACTCCGGCAGGGAATTCCACTCCTTTGCTGTACGCACAATGAATGTGTTTTGTGCGTGTGGGTGGGATGTCCACCATGTACCGGTGGCGTATCGCCGTACGTCTTGTCAAAACGACCTACTCAAAATACGCCGGAAATATGCTCGTAATATACTTAAAACATCCAAAGACCCGCTTTATAGAGGCGAGTTTATCCATTAGAAATTTCTGAGTCCTTGAGTACCTAGAAAGTTTCTTAGGACTTGATATACAAAGCGCTCCGGGCGCGCGGACAGGGCGCTGTGACGGAAATGTATGACATCTGTCCGCGCGCCCGCTCGTTCCTTTGATGCCATACATTTTATCTTGTCAGCGCCCTGCTGTGCGCGCCCTGGCCACTTTATATATCAAGTCCCATAGACGTCCACTGTGAAGACGTATGTAACTGAAACGTGGTCGCTCACAATGGGCCTCATCAGAAGGCTTAAATTCACCCAAAGAGCAATGGAGAGGGCAATGCTCGGAGTTTCCTTGCATGATCGAATCAGGAATGACGATATCCGCAAGAGAACCAAGGTTACCGACATAGCCAGAAGGATTGCCAAACTGAAATGGCAGTGGGCAGGGCACATTGCTCGCAGAGCAGATGGTCCATGGGGCCGAAAAGTTCTGCAGTGGCGACCGCGTACCGGAAGACGCAGCGTTGGAAGGCCTCCCACAAGGTGGACCGATGACCTGGTGACGGTCGCGGGTAGCCGATGGATGCGAGACGCACAGGACCGGTTGTTGTGGCGACACTTGGGGGAGGCCTATGTCCAGCAGTGGACGTCTTTCGGCTGATGTGATGATGATGATGAACATTTGCCACAACTGTCACCAGATCGACAGGTTCTGTGTTTCTTGCATCCAGAGCATTCCTGCAGCTTCCAGTAAGATATCGGTTTGCCTTGTGAGAGGTCTACCGACACATCGTCTATCGGTATACGGTCGCCTGTGGAGTGGTACATACACCATTTATGTTTACATTTCATATATAAATATTATCTTTTCCATTGGATTTGATTAAGCGTGCAGTTATACTTTTTAACCGAATTCAAAGACGGAGGAGGTTCTCAATTCTATTTTTTTTTTGTCGCATTACTTTGTCATTTATGAAAGGATTTGAAAATTTATTTTTTCATGTGAAAAGATACACTTACGTTCCGATTGGTCCCATAGAATTTTCATCAAAATCGGTTAAGTAGTTTGGTTTTTAAATCAAAATAGCTGGGGAATATAGAAAATATATCGTCCAAGTAAACTGGAGGAATTTGCGTGTTTTGCTTTCCGGTGACTTTCCAGTGGTTGTTAGGTGTGGGGACCACAACTTTACAAAAAAAATACAACCGACTTCCAAAAAACAAAAATACTACAGTGGGTGTAAAATATGTAACTTTAATTTCGGAAGTCGGTGTTAAATTACGAAAACCAACAAAAAAATCAACTTCCTAAATAAAAGTTTTTTTTTATTTATTAACACAATTGTTATTGTATTTAAGTTAAGATATTTATTTAAGGTCTTTGTTATCTGAAAATAAATGGTTTATTATTATTCCATTATATTTTTAAATAATTATATTTTATTTTATTTTTTAATTATGTTTTTTAATTATAATTATATTTTTAAATATTTCTATAGAACATATTATTATTATTGCTAAAAATAAAGTGTTTGATTATTGCAATATTGCAACATATCCTACCATTCGAAATACCTTATGGAAATGGCTGAAATATTTGTAGATTAAGTTACTTATATAAATGAAACAATAGGTAAAAACAAAAGATATTTATTATACTTTTCTTGTTTGTTGCTATCATTCAACCACGGGAGAAGGGAGGGAAGGCATTCGTACGAAGATGGAAGATTCCAGATTGTCTGAAACAAGAAAAAACATTAGCTTGATTGGCAGTTCCATAATTAACTGCCGGTTGATTCTGTAAATATGTCGATGGTGAGCTGTCAATCCATATAATCAAGATGGAATGACAGCTCACTTCGTGATCACGTGACATT
>NDFZ01000298.1:0-10664 GCA_002192655.3 Mamestra configurata | reverse complement strand
TACCTTACCAACAATGGTACGATTAATATCGTGAGAGTGATTGAAACAGCAATTTAATAGCTTATGATGAAAAAATTAAAGAAAAATCTAAATTCAAAAGTCGCGAATCGTTTGGTTCACTTATTTTTGCCTTATTTTAGTAATTTATGTACCATCGTAAATCTTAATATTAGTGCTTGTTTTTTCACAAAAAATAGCGCTCGACTCAAACTGTGCTATTGCGAAATATCCAGCGGTACTTTATTTAAATTTCTCTTTATTGATTAGCATTGCCCTGAATACCATACGTATTTCAACTTTTCCTATGTTAAAAGTAGAGACGCTTATAAAGCGGAATACAATGAACAACTTTACGTAAACGGTCACCTTAATTGCTGTACAACCTTTCTATCGATTGTTCTGTCTCAAGCAGTTACATTTCGCCAGTTATTTTACGTGGAAATATTTCATCGTAACTACGGGCGAATGTAAGCGTGTTCTGGTTTGCACCTACGTTCATTCAATGCAAAACATAGGTAGCCGCGCCAGACGATGTAGGTGGGCTATACCGCACCGATTCGACCCGTATGCAAATTATTGATTGCTAGGGGTGTATGAGATACGACAAAATAGAGGATTTGATGTTGTTTATAATATTTTATGTGCATAGAAATGGCATTGTCGTATTTTTTTTTTAAAATCTTTGCTCATATAAACAATTTTTGCTAATAGAAAAGCATGACAAAATGACGAATCAAGAAAAATGCAGCACACATTATAGCGACAATACATTTTGTACAACACTCGCACACGTTTATTATTAGCGGTGATAGAGCGAGACGGCGATAGCGACGCTGCGGTATCGATTTGTTCTGTGAGAGGGAGATGGGTGGTGTCGTTACGCGGGGTCCGCGCAGCTACGTAGATAAGTGGCAAGGTCATTTCACCGAGTCCCACCCGCCACCGTCGCCGCGCGCCGTCCGTGGAGCGCTACATACATTTTAATATCTGTCCGCCTGTTGGTTCATGCGTTAATCCGGTGAAAGTGCCGAACGGCAGAGTATGCTTATACTGTAGCAGCTATACGTAGCATTATGCCTTTGTTCAAGTAATTGCNTCGTTACGCGGGGTCCGCGCAGCTACGTAGATAAGTGGCAAGGTCATTTCACCGAGTCCCACCCGCCACCGTCGCCGCGCGCCGTCCGTGGAGCGCTACATACATTTTAATATCTGTCCGCCTGTTGGTTCATGCGTTAATCCGGTGAAAGTGCCGAACGGCAGAGTATGCTTATACTGTAGCAGCTATACGTAGCATTATGCCTTTGTTCAAGCAATTGGTGCTTGAACAATGACGTGGGCAAATCTATATCATTGATTTTCTGTCTTGTCTCTAAACTATGAAGGATATTACAAGTTTATTTCTATGATAACTGTCATATTTTGTCCCGTATTTTCGACTATTTACATATCCATCGTAAGATTAATATAGAAACCATGCCAACATTGAAAAACAATAGCAAGAACTAACAAATTCATGCGGTATGACCTTTAAATTAGGACATGCGTAATGTGACTACCAAGTATCAATGACTAAAAGTAAAAACGTAGGTAGTAGATAATAAAAACGTATAAATTACCCCATTTAGGTCCATCATTCGATCTAACGCGTGCTTGAGGAGATCACAGAGCATTCCTAGGGATATCTTCTTCATGGCTGGTGACCTGGAAATAAGTGCAAACAGTTGCAATCATCTTACTTTGGTTACAATATAATCAAGCTATTGATCATCATCTTCATTTGCAATATGATTTGTTTTGCTCTGTTTACAATATATTAATCAGCCATCCTTTCAATTATGCCTCCCAAGTCCATTTATTCGCAGATGCGCACTTTGGTATGATAAAAATATTGTTTCTTTGCAAAACTAGTAGGTAGACAGAAATAAGCTCTCTATTGGTTTTTTGCGCATTTACTTCTTATTTGCGAAAATATTAGGATGTAATGAAGGATGTGTTTTCATTTATACTGATGCACATTTGCTTTGTGGCAATTCAATTTATTTATTTCTTCTTTCTTTTACATCGTATGTAAGTTTGAAACAGTGCAAGGAAATGTAGTATTAAAAATTGAATGCTAGGCGATAACCTAGTTTCTCAAAAATTAAACTAGATTATTGTGATAGTATATTATAGATATTCACAACTTTTCGCAATTCTTTTTGATAAATTTCTTTAATCTTTAAACAACGATACATCACATTTTAAACTTGAAAAGTATGAATCCTTCTCTGTATTGCAATTTGCGATGCTAGAATATGAAATACAGCAGGATGATATGTTTAACCCATTGATAGGCCCTGTTTTATAAAATTCAGACCAAAAATTTTACCAAATCAAATTCATTAGCTGAGCTATATTGATTATATTAGAAAATCATGTTTAACTTAGTATGATTAGCATTTGTGTCACCTAGTCTCTGAGCTCTCTGCTTGCAGAACAATCATGCATTCCGGACAGACCCAGTTCTTCTCATGGTTGATCTTGTTCCTCTCGGGGCTTGTCAGACATTTGTAGTGAAAGGAGCGCGGGCAAACCGTACAATGCATTGGGGGATGCAACTTCTCGTTGGTGACCTGCTCCACAACCCAGTGACACCGCCAGCAGTAAGCATCTGACCGAAGCTTGTTGCTCTTCTCTATAACCTGGTGACAAATAACAATTTTCTATTCAAATTTCTATACCATGAAGTTTTCATCAATAAGTGGCAGTGGTAAGTAAAAGCAGATAAGAAAAATTTATAGTTTTTGACTTCTACATTTAATCAGTAATGTGACAACAGATTTTACTAATATATAAATTAGTTGAATAAAATGATTATAATGATAATAACAAAACTGACCATTGTGAAATATAAAACTGCAGTTTTATTGACACTCAAGTTTCTTAATACTAAATTATTGACAAGTAAAAGCATGGGCAGCCATTTTGTGGTACCTACATGCAAATTATGTCAATATACCCCCTCCTTATTGGATAACGACTGGACACTGGCATCTTGAATAAATTGTGCAAAGAGTTTGAACTGTTTTTTTTATTCATTTGAATGAAAAGAAAAACAGTGTCATGATATGAGATGTTATCTTCATGTCACAAAAACATTGCAATATGTTATGAAAGTGGATCATATTATGCCAATCACTTTTAATTAATAAAGAAAATTAAGTTTTAAATGATGCTCCTAGAAATAAGCATAAGAGATAAGAGTTTTTATTCATTTAATGGATTTAAGTATTTTTCTACTTACTGCAGGTTCAGTCTTTTTGAGTTTTGGAGGAGCTGGCCTTGTTATGAGTTCAAGTAGCTCAACTTTATCCTCCTCTTCCTCTTCATCTGACTCTTTGTTACCTTTACCAGTGACTGAGTTCAGGAACTGTTTTACCTTACTTACAAATTCAGGGTTTTGAGACCTCATTGACCTTTTGAGGACAACCCTATCAGATATTTCACTACAGTTACTCTGTTGGGACATATCACTGTTTCTTCTTGCGTCATGTATCTTATTAGGCTCCACTTGGGAAGAATTCAAGCTAGAACTAGAAGTATCTAAAGCAGTTCTAGACTTCCTTGTTTTACTTGTCAGCTGAGTGCATTCACTGATAATCTTGGACTCTTTTGCGGAGTTTATCAATGATTTTAATTCTCTGCTAATGCTCTTGCGTTCTTTTTCTGATACATCACACAATATTTCAAGTTGAGAGTCATTTGAAGCTTCATTGGTGATATCTATAGGATTTGTAGTGACAAAAGTTTTAATGCTTGTGTCACCTGTTTTGCTGGTGTCATGGCATTGAACCTTCCCATTGACAATTATTTTATCAATTATTCCTTGTTTAGAATCTTTTGTTAGTGCAGGGTCTAAGGGCTGCAGATCTTTAATGGGAGACTTTTGAACAGGCATCTGGGTTTCTATCTGTGGAGATTTTTGCACCTGGGTTGGTTTGTCCTTCAATTGGATTGGTTCAGGTTCCATTGAGGAATCAGCATCTTCTATTTGCTGTGTTTCAGCAGAAGGTGGAACTTCATTCTTATCCTGAGGTGGAGATTCCACAATCACAAACAACTGCTCCTCCTCCTCAGGGTTGCTTTGAGCCTCTGTTACTTCAGCTTCTATATTTGTAGACTTTGTTGGAGACTTAGCTGGTGACTTTGGTGGCAGCTTAGTAGGAGACTTTACTGGAAGTTTTATTAGAGGTTTTGCTGGAGATTTTACTGGGGATTTTGCTGGGGACTTTGGACCATCTGTTTCTTTCTCAGGATCTTGATCCTCTGGGATAATTATATCATTCATATCTTCCCAAGCTGGCTCACTTGGGTCCTCGCTTTCTTCATCAGCAGATGGTTCCTCATCCATTTTCTCTACAACTATGATCATCTCGACGTTCCCGTCAGAGCCTGTGACTTCCTGCGTCTCAGGAACATCATCAGTGGTGGACGACACGTCGGTCTCCATGTGGGACTCCGCGCTCTCCTCCATCACCTGTGACAAAACAAGCACCTGGTATTTTTAGCTTGACCTTTTGTGATGTAAGAAAACGTGGTCCTTCTAACTTGAACAGTAGTCCAGAATCATGTCCTAACAATAGATATCATAATATTAAAGGAACCGGTCATTACCCAAGCTCAACCACCCTGCCAGCTACTTACATACCTACTTTCAATACAATCATACAAATACATAGGCTTACCACACGGTTTGTTATTTTTTGTGCACTCCACAAAAACACCACACACTATTCACCGAACAGAGTAAAAATGGCTAAGTATATCTTGCTCATATGACTTATGTTTCAATTAGCAATTGTTTTGTGATCAAAAAATATCTCCAACCAACGAAAAAATCCACACATCGCCATCGCACGTACAGCTACGTTTGGTTTATTCGGCTGATCGACAGATGGAGCTGCTTCAGCAACAGGAAACGTACGAAAATTCTTGGTGCGTCTCTTTTCTACAGGACGTCCTTCTCTTTCGCGAGTATAAGAAAACCTATACTGCAACTCGTTCTAACACCTCCGGTAACGGCTGTTGTCAAAGTTGTAAGAACTCTTCTTAGAATACGAATGAAGTTAGTTTCAATTTGTTTACTTATTTATTTAGATTGCCACTATCGCCAAACATTTTCATATTGAAAAATAATAATTTGACTTGAATTTGGACAGTTATTGTATTAATCAATAATGAATTGTTGTATTTTATGTTTGAGAAGTTATTTTTAAACTAAGTGAACGACTGTAATGTAAAGACTGTACAGCTGATTATTGCCACTTTAAAAAAAAGTCGGTTGAATGAAACGTAAACCGCGTAAACGTCAAGGCTCAGATGGTTATTTATTATTTTACAATTATTTATTTACTGCGTGTTAGTGTTTCTAAAAATGGAGTTTATAGAGCTAATACACATAAATAAATTAGACGGTGTAATTCTGAAATATCCACACCAGGAAAACGTGGATGGAACTGTATGCATCACAGGCCATCACCTTATTTTGAGCTCACGAAAAGAAGGCGTTCACGAACTATGGGTATGTTTGATTACATTTCTTTTAATAATTTTCTGTGGCTAACAATATTTTATTGCCTGTTGTGTCCTTTGCCTGTCATTGATCGATAAACGACAACTGGAAATATTTCCAATTTGTTACTATTATCAGCTGATAGTCAATACATCTGTGTCCATGGTGACAACTGTTTCCATTGCATGTATGTGGGTAAAACAAATTCCACAATTTAGTTAAAATTATTCTTTACATCACCTAATTCCTAGTAAGAAGTTAAAGATGGATATAAACTGTTAGTCTGATACATACATGCCAGTAAAATATCAGACTATCAGTTATGTCAAGTAAAGAGACATGCCAGGCACAGGGCATGCCAGGGTTAAGATTTACCGGGCCCTGGAACACACAGGGCATTTGAAGGAACACAGTGGGTTTTAGTGAGAAAGATTGTGACACTCTCTGCCCAAAATGGGAGAAGTGATGTGATTTATGCTCCTAAAAAAAGGGCAAGTCAAATGGCTTGTCTTCAGGTCACATACTGTTGCTACCACGCATAGTATAAAATATCTTTTACAAAAGGATCACCTGTCTTACATAATTCATCCTACCTTTTTGTCAACAAAGTCATCATTACATTTTTAATTTCAGCTTCTCCACAAGAACATAGACAGTATAGAGAAGAAAGAGAACAAGCCCATAGCTGGTGTAACTCAGGGTGGGTCCCTGTTCCTCAAATGCAAGGACTTGAGGATATTTCAGCTGGATATTGCTGGAACTAATGAGTTAAACCAAATGGCTCAAACACTTGAGAATTTGTCTGGTTTACAGGACCCTGGCTTGTTTTACCCATTCTTCTATAGACATATGCACCCTATTGTTGAGAATGGATATACTCTATACAGGTGATACATATTTTTATGATAATAAACAAATGACTTAGAGCTTAGTGAGCTTAGAGATTAGTGAGCTCATGTTAGCAAGAGTAATGAATTTTCTCAAGCTAAAATACAAAACCTACTTTATTCCCCTATATTTATTTTAATAAATACAAGGAACATTGCTAATGGCTCATTCACAACAGTAATCATGTTAATGATAATTATGAAAAAGATAATTTATTAAATGTTATATGTAGGCAAAACAAGTTGAAACTACAGAGAATATGTTGATAAAATGTAACATCCATTATTAATGGCCCTTATCAGTACCCTGCTTATGTATGTAAATTATAATCCTACAAATACTAAGTGTAAATAAGAAGTACAAAATCTTTTCACAAAAAAAAAGAAAATACAGCATACTTCCAAATAAAACACTACAAATTAACTTTAATCTTAGAAGTTGGTGTCATCAAGTTTTGATTGCCACAAATCAACTCCAAATTGATTATATCAGTGAATACTATTTTATATTAAGTTTTTAATTACAGTATAGAAGGTGAGTTCACAAAAGTATTAGCAACCGAGGAGTGGCGTGTTTCCCGCGTTAACCAGAACTATACGGTGTGCTCCAGTTATGGGAAGGCTGTGGTGGTGCCCAAATGTGTAGACGATGAGACCCTCGCCGCTGCAGCCACATTCAGACAGGGAGGACGGTTCCCTGTACTGTCCTATAGACATAATAATGGAGTAAGTTTAATTACTATATTGGTACCTAACCATCTTTTGGTTTGTTGTTTTTATTGATGAATCTTCAAAATAGGCTTGATGTGATCCTATGATGTTTAGTGCATTTTATATAATCAATTATATATATCAATTTGGACACAGCAGCATTTGTGGCGCGGCGATTATACACCTTGCAGGCGAAGCGAAATGTTGCTCAGAATTGCGTCCAGACGAGCACGACAAAAAATTACGATACAACTTTAAGATATATGAGTATGTATGTCCTTTGTGTCCAGATGGGTCCAGCATCCCATGCTTGAGGGAATCGCGTCGGTTTATTTGAGGCTTAGATCAGTCAGTCAGATCCTATATGGATGGCTCCACGGACGAAAGGTTTCGTTGGTGAATTAGAAGGAATAGTTCTTATGTTCTTTTATTTTTCTAAAACAGGCAGTCCTGATGCGCGCTGGACAGCCCCTGTATGGTCCGAAGCACAGGCGGTGTAGACCTGACGAAGCGATACTGAATGCGGTGGTCGCGGTCGGTACCAAAGGCATCATATACGACCTCAGGAGCTCTAATTCTATATCACAGCAGCAGAATAAAGGTACCATTGGTATACGATCTCTCAGTTCTAAGACAAGCCAGGATAATTAGCAATATTTGCCCTGGCTTCTTTTAAATTGGTGTTGTAGTGTATATCACCCAAAAGGCTTCTCTTATGTAAACCATACATAAGAGAAGCCGTTTGTTTTTACATGTACAACACTTACAATGTAAAAACAAACCAACAACACAATGAATCTACAAAATGATATATTTCTGGGGCAATATAAATGATTAAATGAATGGTACAAAATAAAAATATTATAAAGTGCGAAAATTATTTTAACGAAAGATAGCTAGATATATATATTATAGAATAAATCACAGGAGCAAAGCTGCGAGAGAAAGCTAACAAAATGGGCTTGGCTTATATGTGTGTGTAATCATTTCCAAATAAACCTAAACTGTGTTTTATTGTCTCTTATTCAAATGTTTTGGTTTATTTACAGGTGGTGGAACAGAGAGTAATTCGAACTATTCCCAGTGGAAAATATACAACAGATCTATGGATGAAGTGGACAACCAACAGCCACTCTTAGATAGCTATTCTAAACTAATTGATGGTAATGTATTGAACTTGTAATACTTGTAAATTAATGGATCATTAGAGACTTGACTGTGTTAGGATAGAATTGATTGAACATCCAATCTGTAGAGGCCTTTATGAAGCTAAAAACACAATATGCTACACTTCTTCCGCTTCCGTTACCACATATATGTTTAAATTTCATACTTATAATTTAGAAAAAAAAAACTGATATTGGCAAGACCCAAGGTTCTAGAACCTCACTAGCTCAACAACTAACTAAATTCCTAACAATTATAGGTATGTATTATCTGATAATCTACATTATTTTTATGAAATAGTCTTACAAGCAAATATTTCAAGCGCTATATTGATGTGACAGTCCTACTAATATTATAAATGTGAAAGTTTGTATGTTTGTGCAAAAATCAGGCAAAAACGGCTGAAGGGATTTGGATCAAATTTGGCTCACATATAATGCATATCCTAGAATAACACTGGGTTACTTTTTATACATTTTTATGCGAGCGAAACCCCGAGTGGAAGCTAGTTGATTATAATAATGTAGTGGTTATTTTATCACAATGGCCGCGTGTTGGATTCAATCAACATACAGTGTATAACAGCGCTGTAAATTGAATTTCGAGCTACCTTGATTGATCACCAACATCTGACTAGCTTATTCCAAAATATATTGCGGTCGGCTCCCAGGCCAACCGGATTCAGCTGAATACCAGTATGGGTCAGATAGGCAGTCACCGATTCGAAATACAGGTCTTGCCAAAAAGTACCGTTTTACTTTTTTAAGTACCCAGTTAGTACTCGGGTAACACGGTACTTTTTGGCAAGACTGATGTCAGATTTTCTGGCTTCTAACAATCCGTAGCGACTGCCAAAGATCGCAGATGTCAAATATGGTCACTCATCCCCGGACCAATCTCAGCAAGCGTAGCTTAGTTCTACCCGTGCAGCTGTTATAATTTAGCCACAAGCTAACTTGATTGATGATGCCCCTAATAATGATGCTCATACAATGTTTCAGCGTGCAACGACCGTGAAATATCGAGTGACAAGTGGATCTCACGTTTGGAGTCGTGCGGCTGGCCCGAGAGTGTGCGGAACGCGCTACATACTGCCTGCATCGTCGCGCAGCATATACACCAGGTTTAAATAACAATCTTACCACTCTCTCTCTTCCCTCTCTCACTTCTATATCTCTCTCTCTCTCTCTCTCTCGTCTCACTCTTCTACACACCTTTTTGAGGTACTGTGATGCATCTAGTCCGATTTATTTCAACAAATTACCTAATTTTAACCTAATTGTATTATTATGTGTAAGTCTTGTACGTTTGTTAATCAGTGACGCCTCAACAGCTGAACGAACATGGATAAAATTTGTACTATGGGTTAGGACATTCGATCCTTTTTTATCCCGGTGTTTCGTTCACCTGGAATAATATTCGACAATCACGCGAACGAAGCCGCTTGCTAAAGCTAGGCAAATGTGAAATGCTTAATATTAAATTGAATTGTTAACCAAAGGAGAAAAAACGTGTGCGTCTCGGGACGCCCGACAGAAGTGATAACTTAAACTAATCTAAGTTGAACTATTTAATATGGGAAGCGTCTGTCCGAAATACGACTAGCGCTGTGGGTTAGAGTGAGAGAGGAAGAGCCTGCCTACCGCTGCCGTATGCGTGAGAGAAAGGAAAGCCAGACATACTGGCGCCGTAACGCGTTACGTTACGAAGCGGTTTACCCTCCCATAAGAAGTTATCACTTCAAAAAACTAATTGTGGAAGACACAAGCGAAGATGGCTAAATGAAAGATTGGTCCACGGTCTCTAATAACTGCGAAAAGTGGAAAAAGACCCTTTCCAGGAGAGGGCCATCTCAATATATGGGTTAATGACCCTCATCGGCTGATAATAATTTCTCTATTCAACGTCTGACTTCTGATTCCAGAAAGCAGAACCAGTGTTAGTCCACGGCACGCGCGGTGAAGATGCTACGCTACTAGTGTGCTCTCTAGTCCAGATCATACTGAATCCTGACTGCAGAACTATAAGAGGGTAAGGGACCTTTTCCTTACAGAATAATTGTCTTCTTTTAAGTGGTTTCAAGATATCCATTTCTTAATTATGAAATGCCAGACTGCTGAACAGGCAAATATACTTACGAATCTATCGAACTTAAGTTAGGGTCGGCTTCCAATCTAACCGAATACAACTGAGTACCGGTATTTTGCATGGCGACTGCCTATGTGACATCCACATCTTAGTAACTGGGTAACACGGGTAACGGTACCCCTTGGCAAGACTGGTGTCAGATTTGAGCTTCTGGCTATCCGTTACGAACCAAGCACGGAGGAGTCTCGGTATGTAATAGA
>NDFZ01000297.1:0-10657 GCA_002192655.3 Mamestra configurata | reverse complement strand
CTCTCTTTTCTTCTTTACGTCATCATTTACGAATATTTAGTTAAAATTCAAAAAAGTACATACGCAGTTACAATAAACGTAAAATCCTGAAAAAATCAGCTGTTTAGTAAATCGAGTTATCCGCACTTAAATGTATCGAGCAGTTGATTTTTTTCGCGTTTTCTGTGTTGATCCCATAGTAAAAGTTGTTGTATGTTTGTCCGCACAAAATAGGTCGGCGATCCGAACCGCGGTCCGCCATTTGGTGACCCCTGGCCTATAGCCTTCCTCATAAATGTGACTATCATACTTATACAAAAAGAATTTTCTAAATCCGACTGGCTGTCCCGGAGTATAGCGCGATCAAACAAACAAACAAACTCTTCAGATTTAATATATTATATAGTATATATGTAGATTTTCCTGGCTACGCCAAATAGGTCTAGTTCAGCACACATGCAAGACAACTAGTGCCTGACGCTGGTTTTCAACTGAACCTGAGATTGTGAGGTTTTACGTAATTAAATCAATTTTATAGTAATAATAATAAGCTTCAACGACCATCAGTCGAAGCTGTCGTTGCGCGGCTTAGTAAAGGGCCTGATACAGAAGGCAGTACTCCTCGATACGGCTCGTATAGTAAGGAGGTTCCTTTCTCTGGAGCCCTAACCACCGGTAGCTTGGACCCTGCCCCAGACACCGGCGGACTACTATTTTTTATATTTTTAAATGTTTTTTTTTTGTTACGACTGTTTTTCTAAAAATAAAATATTTAAAAATGTAGATCTATATGTAAAGAAAATTGAATAATAATAATAAATTTATTGTGCCAAAAATATGGTGCTATAGTGACTAAAAATGTAATGTTAAGTCATGGATCTTTCTATTTTAAAATTTTGCATTTGCTGGAAAGTATCTTATTTACAGGGCCCAATACAAATTACCATAGGAATGTGTTCTCACTCTGCGTATTGCCAACTGCCATCACAAAATACAGTTTTTATTATCCGGACTTTACAGTGGCGTATACATCATATCAGCAAATATGTATTGTATAACGTTATATATCCGGACTTTACAGTGGCGTATATGTACCTCATATCAGCCAATATGTATTGTATAACGTTACACAATTAAGTACTTGAACTCGATCGTCTGTTCGCACTTATCATGGTGAGGTCAATGAAATTAGATAAAGAATACTTCCAGGCAGTGTTAGGGAGCGGCCATATAATATGCAGCGATCATGTGCGATTTTTTTGCAATTCANTGTTAGGGAGCGGCCATATAATATGCAGCGATCATGTGCGATTTTTTTGCAATTCAGGTCACGATTTGGGGTCATCTGTATTGATGCATCCTAAAATTGTTATCCGTTTAGTTATATTTTGGTCTCGCTCTTTTATTTATATTAAGTATTGTTAACATTTCTTCTATATATATAATTTTGACAGTTACTAGACTAAGATAAGGTGTCTGTGTNCTTTTATTTATATTAAGTATTGTTAACATTTCTTCTATATATATAATTTTGACAGTTACTAGACTGATAAGGTGTCTGTGTTTTTTTTTAATGTACCTTAGTTCAAGAACAGAGTGTTTTTAAATAAGTACTAGTTTTATGTGATTCTTGTAACCTGCGATCATTCCCTAATATTTATATTAAGTTTTTTCACAATTAACTGCTTTTGGAAAAAACAATGAAATGTTTTTCTCTGAACAAGTTTTGACAACCCTTATTATATTGGGTCTATCTATGGAGTCTCCAACGGAAATCAGAAGTCAATATATCAATTTAAGAAACGTATGTCATGGCTGCGCCCTCACGATTTCGAGAACCAATTGTTTTAAAATTAATATATTAGCAAACTATAAGGAAGATCTCAAAGTAAAACGTGCAATGCAATGTGATACTTGATTGAGCAATGTTCACCAAAATATTGTGCCTCGTGGTGATTTTGAGCGGCTGTGTTGGTGACTCTGTGACTGAAGATGAATATTTTGATGCTGTGTTGGATATGTTGCTGAACGGCGTCAGCACAGAGCTTGAGCAGTCCGGTGAAGATAATAAAGGTGTTTTTTTTTCTTTTTTTTTTCTTAGTTTTATGCGAGGTTCGAAGCACGTGACGTTCTGTTGTTTCTACATCTAAAAGACGTGGATTTAAAAATATGTGTTTTTTCAATCTTGTTTGAGAATAAATCTTACCATATAATTTGAATAAACACTGATTAGCAAATTGATAATTAGAATTTGTCTAGGGCGTAATTTACGTTTGTTTAAACTAATCATATGGCTAGAATTTACTGTAGGTAAACAAGGTTGACAATCTTACAGAGTCTGCAATTTTCCGGTGACAATTATATCAATGCAATATAGTTGGTCCCTTTTTAATAATGCACTCCTAGTAATGAAAAGGACAGAAAATAAGCCTACAATGTTCCCTCGGTTAGGACACACGCCTCTTTTCTATAGCCCCATAGAAAAGAGACTTGTGTCCCTCCAGAGAGTGCGGATCCTAATCCACTCCTGCATGCGCAGGTCCAGTGTGGGTTGTTAGATGTCACATTATGTCCATGTGTCGTTTTTTTAGTGCTTGTTCCAATCTATTTCTATGTAAATACCCAATTAAATACTATAAATAACATAAAATATGGCCAATTCATGGCTGAACTGCCGACTAATAGCATGTGCTGGTAAAACAAGAAAGTCGTCAGACCCGATTGCACTTAACTTAAGAATCGCCAAGATTCTTAAGTTAAGTGCAGTCGGGATCCATTCTAGATATGGAAGCTTAGTGAATTGAGTGCACTTACCCATATTACATTGCAGATTACTCCAATCTACTGATGAGACGGCTGACTTTCTAGAATGGATCCCGACTGCACTGAACTTAAGAATCTTGGCGATTCTTAAGTTAAGTGCAATCGGGTCTGACGACTTTCTTGTTTTAGGGTTTTTTCATTTCCAAATTACACAGAAACGCAGTCGGGTTTTTAGTTTTTTAAATAACCATTTTTTCGAAGTTGTCTTTTGTATTATTCACAGGTGATGAACCGGTTTTAACGGGTGGTATCTGGAAATGTGGTACTTGTGATAATATTGATGAATCCAAGCTCATTTACTCCGAAGTCAATGAAATAGACGCTGAAATGATGACTGATCAGTCGGTAGATATACAGGTGTGGAAACACTCATACTAACTATTTTTAAGCCTATCCGGGTAGATAAGATGTAACCTGCGAACATGAAATTAATCTATTTTTTTTTTTTTTACGATGACCATTCGCAGTTCGGCACTATAAGGCTGGTTACTGCTTAACCGGACTATCCTGTGGTGGCTTCAAATTAATTTAAGGCCCCCAGCCAGGGCTTACAAACTAGCTAATTATCTTAAATGACCGCTCGCTAGGGCATCCCCTGCGGGATACGGACCTCGGCTTAGCGGCGTCATTTCGGGAGGACAGCAAGGGACAGGCTGGCTCGGTAATCGAAGGTCGGGGAGGG
Organism: Mamestra configurata; assembly: GCA_002192655.3. Taxonomy (NCBI): domain Eukaryota; kingdom Metazoa; phylum Arthropoda; class Insecta; order Lepidoptera; family Noctuidae; genus Mamestra; species Mamestra configurata. The sequence continues at coordinate 7,173 of NDFZ01000297.1, read as the reverse complement.
TTATTACTGGGAAGTCGCGGCGGGCCTCGGCGGAGGGGCCGGAAAACGGAACGCGGTCTGTTTGTGTGTATTCTAAAAGTGCTGGTTTCCTTACGGCTCTCTTGAATCTGGGTGATGGCGTCGTCGGGTTCGACGAGGGTATGCCACCGACGGCGAATCCTACTAATCTGTGAGGAAGTGTATCGGGTAACCGATGCGATAAGGGGATTTTGTTGTTTTGATGCAGTTTCGATGAAACATTGAGATAGTCGTTTCATGAACTGCTTCACTGTCGGGATTTTGAGGTCGACGTGGAGTCGCTCGCTCGCGTTCCTACTAAACCACGGGGCGCCCATGGCTTTTCGGAGAAATCGGTTTTGCAGTACTTGCATCCTATGTATAAGGTGCGACTTTGCATGCGCGAAGGTCAAGGCACACGCATACGTCATAATGGGGCGTAGACACGTCGTGTAGATGCGCAGTTTACATCTTAGGGACAGTTTGCTGCGTGCATTCAGCATTGAGTGGAGCCTACCGAGAGCGAAAGCGGCACGCGAACGTACCGTCTTTATGTGCTCACCGAACGTAAGTTGTCGGTCGAGGATCACGCATAGATATTTAACTTACCAAACATGGTGATCGGGCTGGGAAATTAATCTTTCAGAACTAAAATATTATAACTGCTACCGTGAGTCCGTAACGAATCAAAAGCAGAGACGACAGGAGAAATGCATTTGATTCGTCTACAATATCTGCATCCAGCAACTGCTATAATCGTGCTAGATTTTTGTTTTTACTTCGGACGCTTGATCGTGCAAGTCTTTCTACATCGTCCTTACATATATGTATGTTTGTATAATTTTCAAACGAATGATGTAACCATATCCTTGTAAAAAACATTGATTTAAAAGTGTCCGTGGAGTTTCTTGCACGTTCTTCTCCATAGAGATCTACGCTTTGGAACGCGTAATTAGCTTCATCTCTTTGGACAGACCGACCTTGACTATTCAAAAGTGCCTGTTATGGTTTAGTTGAAATAAATGCCTTGAGTTTGAGTTTGAGTTTGAGGAGCTCGTGGCTAAAGAGTATCCACAGCGACACGGGTCGATCAAGGTTAAGCAACGCTTGCCAAGGTTGGTCTGTGGATGGGTGACCATCTTAACATACCGAGTTTCCTACGTACCTCGGAAAGCACGTTAAGCCGTTGGTCCCGGCTGTCATTTGTAGATCTTTGGCAGTCGTTACGGATTGTTAGAAGCCAGTAAATCTGACACCAGTCTTGCCTAGAAGTACCGTGTCACCCAGTTGCTGGGTTGTGGAGGTCTGGTAGCCAGCCGCTCCACGTAAAATACTGGTATTCAGTTGAATCCGGTTTGACTGGTAGCCGACCCCAATATAGTTGGGAGAAGGCTAAGCAGATGATGATGAGTTTGAGTTTGACCTCCGATCGTGCTGTGATCGTGCGTGAACTGTTTATTAAGAATGGTGATTGGGCATGGCAATCCATCCATCACCATCATTTCAGCTGAAAGACGCCCACTGCTGGACAAAGGCTTCCCCCAAGTGTCGCCCATCGACGGGTCCTGGCGTCTCGCATTCAGCGGATTCCCACAGCCTTCACTAGGTCATACGTTTTACTTGTGAGAGGCCATCTAACGCTGCGTTTTTTTTTTTAAACGACGGGAAATCAACAAAGTAGAGCGGAAGGGCGTGTCAGACTCTTACTACAGTAAAACCCATCCGTGTTCCTTTGCGTTCCAGGGCCGCGGTGACTCTTTCGAACAAATTCCGCAACCCTGACAGGCTTTGGCTCTAGCGGGCCCCGTCTCCTATGCTGACATCTCTTTCGCCATCGACCCGAGCCTGGTTGTTATCGACCACCCAACGCTCGCCGTCCGCAAGCCGGCGGAACGCTGCATTTGCCGGTTCAATTATTGCATATAAACTTGTAATATTGGAGGCCCAATTTTTTCGTCATTTTTTATTTGTTGTGCGAAGAAGAAGTCAAATATTTCTTCCATTCCAACAGAGGTTATGTTGCTGGACCTTTTGTTCCATTTCATCTCGTGTGTTAAGACTCTACAGAGTCTATAAAATAATGATGATAAAATGAATGTGTCAGTTTTTCAGTTCAAATTAGAACTTAAGACGACATTTTTTTAATTATTACAGTGCTCATGGTCTTAAAAAATATCTAAATTAAAATTGCTGCTGTTACCAAAAACACTGCAGACTTTAAATTGAAATGGTAGCTAATAAAGTAAATTAGAGTGAACAGGCTTCTTCTAGGTAAGCTCGCTCCATCGTCGACTTTGTCTCTGTCATCTATGACCTAGACTAGACTCAAGAGCAAACCCATATTAAATAAAAAAAAATAAAAAAAGCATTAATATCCTATTTGGTCAACCGACATAATTTTACACAAACACAAACTTTAAGAAAGCCTATATTTTAATGTATTTTCAGATAGGCATATCCCTGCCCAACATGAAGTGCGTGACAGTGCACTCGGACGTAGCGGGCGTCGTGCGTCGCGTCGCAGGCGCATGTAGCGGGGAGACCGTCACGATCAGCGTGGCGCCTGCGCAACACTTTACTGTACAAGTTTATAATTAGATGATAAGATAATGATATTATTATTATGTAAGTTTTGATATTGATGTGTATTTATGTTTACCTTCCGCCTTTTTACTTCCGCCAAGCCCGTTCCATTATCGGAGTATCAGACGTACGGCGATGCTCCACCGGCACATGGTGGACATCCCACCTATACACCCAAATCGTTTTGGGAATACTTCTTCTTCTAAGGATGAGCTACACGATAACTGACAAATGCTTGCACTGTCTGGACAGGTCCACTCAAATCCACCTCAAAAGACCACTTCAGACATTAACCTACATGGTTCTCATATGATTTGACCAGTACGATTGTATGGACTTTAAAAGAGACTTGGACCTCTGAGCTTGTTTCGGTGTTTCTTCTCAGGGTAGTCAGCAAGGCAACACCGGCCTCATCTAGTTTAAAAATGACCAAAAAAGATTGACGTGTAAAAGTGTTATGTTTAACATACTTACAAAATAAATATCATTTATCATTCATTGTGCGTACAGCCAAGGAGTGAATTTCCCTGCCAGAGTCTTTTTTTTATGGGAAATCATCAAATGACTTCTTCCGCTCTAGGTTAGAAGGTCGTGTCAGACTCTTACTGACTGAAACCCATCCGTGTTCCTTTGCGTTCCAGGGCCGCGGTGACTCTTTAGAACAAACCCGCAACTCTGGTAGGTCCCTGCCAGAGTCTGTTTCCTAGTAAATACAACCTAGGCGTCTTTAAGACAAGACTGAAAAGGCTTATTCTAGGCAAGCTAGCAATGTTCCATTTGCGACCACATCATTGCTTCCCATGTAGTGAGATTGTGGTCAAACGCTTATCTATCAGTAGTAAAAAAAATTGTAATAGTCGACTACAGCTTTTCTAGTTAGCGAAAAAATGGTTTAAGATAGTGTCTACAATAGCAGAAGCAATTTTTCCACCTATTAGCTACTTTCACTTGAAATCTACAGTGAAACACAGTAATGTAAAATTCAGAATTTGGCCCCGTCTTTCATAACCGGTAGCGTCCGACGGAGCATGAAAATGAAATGAAAATGTAGGGCCTGTTGTGATGTGTCAGCTATCTTGAATTACAAAGGCGCTCCTGGATAAGTAAACCTGTTCGATCATATAACTTTTTCCNAAAAAAAATTGTAATAGTCGACTACAGCTTTTCTAGTTAGCGAAAAAATGGTTTAAGATAGTGTCTACAATAGCAGAAGCGATTTTTCCACCTATTACCTACTTTCACTTGAAATCTACAGTGAAACACAGTAATGTAAAGTTCAGAATTTGGCCCCGTCTTTCATAACCGCTAGCGTCCGACGGAGCATGAAAATGAAATGAAAATGTAGGGCCTGTTGTGATGTGTCAGCTATCTTGAATTACAAAGGCGCTCCTGGATAAGTAAACCTGTTCGATCATATAACTTTTTCCCACAGTTTTGCGTTTTGCCCTTGTGGCCTATTCCGCAGGTACCGTGTTTTTTTCTACGATAATCTATATATAAGTCACCGGAAAATGTAAAACGCCGTAAGATTGTAAAATATCGCTTGAAATAGTAAACTATTTTTCTTAAATAAGACACTGATATATTGGAAACTATTGAGTTTGGGTGGGATTTACTTATTAGCAGGGAAGTTTTGCCCCGGCGAAGCGCCTCCACGCGCCACGCGTAAACGTGCGTGAGGGCTCTCGCCTCCAGATCCCATGGCGGTAATCCTGCAAGGAGGCTCGCCGCCTCGCCGGAGACCGTGCGGTATCACCGGGCCAGCCGGATGGCCATGACGCTTTGGGACGCGTTGAGCTGGTGGGCAGGTCGCCTCTTTAGCGTTAGCGCCCACACCGGGGCCCCATAAAGGGCCATGGATCGCACACATTTCTCAAAACCTAGAGAGCAGACAAGAAGCAGTTAAAAAATATTGCTTAAAATCTCAAAAAATGGCGGCCTTGTCATCGTTTTAAAATCTGTAATAAACAGAGATAGCGTGTGACGTTAGTCACAAGTCCCGCCATATTGAATTGAAGCCATCCAGTAGGTACAAATGACATTTTGTGTGACAAGGATAGACGAATAACTTCTAAAGTGTATAACTTCTCTGCTCTTTGACAATTTTTTTTTTCACGAATCATTATGTTATAATATCATCAAATAAGTATATTCATTTAGATTTTTCGTACTAGTCAAATACTCTATTGGATCAGCACTTTCAGCGATTACCTTTGCAAACAAACAATATTGCCTCTTGTAGTTTACATGTAAAATACTGAATAAAATATCATTAACAATTTCGTAGAAAACTTGGCAGACAGACACGGAATGTTTTGAGTCGGCATTCCCATAAAGCGATTCAGAAATCGCTGCTTCTATAGTAATAAATCCTCTACTTCATATTATTATTGAGTACTTTTGCCACAAGTTAAGCCGAGTTCATTTAATAGCCGAGTAGTCGTGTTAATGTACTATTTTTTTTTGTAAAATCTTAAGCTGAATGTACATCCGAAGAAGTAAAGATAAAATTTAAAAAAATATATTTATTATAAAATAGATCATAAAAATAGCCTTATCAACGTGTTGATATTTATGCTTGTACTAATATGTTACAAACTTATCTTTTTCCAATTATCTAATCGATATTTGCAGCTGATTTTACTTAATGATTCATCAGACAATGACTCCTAATCAAGGTTCATACACATTACAAGTCACTTATTTGTTTATTGTTCACACTAAGAAACCATTCCATGGTGGTTTTTCCGTGAGCTCACTTCATCCACACTTGCTTCTTCCAGTACCTTAAATAATTCTTATTCCTGCAAACACTGGTATTTCCATAAAGGCATTTGAGTGAGGTGTCGGTAACTTCATAGTCACACGAATTATGTACTCTCTGCTTATTGCCTTCGAGTGTCTTACTGTATACAGTTCTGGTCCCACTGGTATTACATTATGCATATTTGATATACTGTTGTCCGGTATGCTTGGAGTCTCCACTGTTGCTAGCACATCTGTCTGTTCTATAGTTTTTCCAATTCTCACATGAGTACTTGTTTTACAAATCAATTCGGTTTTAATAGTAAACATCACATCACTGTTATTATTGACAATGAATGTTATCTTTCTTTCACTAGAAGGAGTTAAATATTCCTTATCAAGTTCAATTTTCACTTCAATTCCGTGCTTCTTCGAAGAAAACAGTTTAGTCACAGCCTTTCCTAGTGAAGCAATTAATGGTTTTTCTGTTGATGTTGAATCGACCCTTGCATGTATCGTTAATTTTGTTATAAAATAATCACTCACATTAAATAGTTCAGGCTTTTTAAATTTCAATATTAGAAAATATCTTATTCCTCCAAGAGTCTTTCCTTTGTGAGTTGTCTTCACTGACGGTGGCGTTTTTTCTGGTATTTTCATCTCGAACGAGTGTTCATATGATCCAGATGTCAGCACTATGTCTTCTCCAGTTATATCTTTAAGCAAGTTTACCTTTTCAACTTTACGTGTTTGATATTGATTAAGATCACCCGCGTCGATTGGTATGGTACAGTAATCGCCAATACTTTTGTGATCAAATATATAAGCTGAACATACCTTCTCCACCAGCGTCAGGGTAACGCTCTTGTACACTGAGTGTTTGTTCAGATTATACTTCACTATTCCCCTAAGAGGTTCTCCAGTTATATGCTTTCCTACTTCTGGGATTTCTATTAATATTTCACTGGAAGTTACCATTATTGTTAAATCACTATTACACGTTGTTGTAACGGTATGAACTGTATCGTACTAAATTATCAGATAAATAGCAGGTTGTATTAATAATGTGCTATATTTTGGAACTGATAAATGATAAGTGAAATGAGTTGCGGCCATGAATTCATAGATCGTTTATATCATAAAATTGATGAATCGATATTATTGAAGGTCACTTGTCATCGTGTGAATGGTTTCATGACCTGTGATTTGTTGGTAAATATTGAGGTTATAAACAAACAAATACAGTCATTTTGAAATAACAGAAGTAACGTTTTACATTTCAATTTTGTAGATAATTTATTTCGAAACGATATCTTATCAAAAATATTTACATGTCAGCGACCAAAAATATATCTATGCAATTTCAGTATTTCTCTCAATGTGATTTAATTTCTAGAATTTGCTACTGAGTGATCAAATAAAAAAAAATATAAAAAATCTCTGAAAATCTCTTAATCTTTTCTGACATAAATGTTTATTATTATTATTAATAAAAATCACTTTACAAGGATAAAAGGTAAGTCCTTACGGCTAGTCAAAGACAGGTTTTCTTAGGAACCTAGTCAATACTTTCAAAGAAAATTATGAAGGAATTAAGTCTATGGCGAGCTTGTTGAATAACAAGTCAATAAAAACCAGACGTAATAATATGTTTCAAGATAACTATGTTTGGTTATCCATGTATAATCATATATAATAAAACTCCAGACATGAGTATTTATTTACATGGATAAAAATATACACAATGCCAATAGCTCTTAATTGATAAACGCAATATCTAAAAAAGGGTAGCCCTCTCATCACTCATCATTATGAACAACTTTCACTATGAGATTAACACTGAAATCG
>NDFZ01000295.1:0-10653 GCA_002192655.3 Mamestra configurata | reverse complement strand
ACTATACAGGGCCTGATCCTTCTGTTTAGAATCCGTATATTGTCCTCAAGATCGATTGCCTACCATGACCTGAACGAGAAGCAGATCGTAGCAACTAATTCAGCTTCATCATTTCGTGCATACGTCCCTGCATATGGTCAGACCGATCGGATCAGATTCATAGGAAGATCCGTGTCTCCATAGTCTATGATAATGATGCATTGATGCTTATAGTGACTAAGAGAAAGAGAAAAGAAAGAAAAATGTTTATTTGGGACTCGCACAAGACAAACAAACCAGTAAAATAAAATTAATAACTAAACAGTTTAATAAAATAATTATCTGTGCGAGGCCAAAATGGTCCCTATATCAGCTAATGCTGCGATATCAAAAAAATAAATAACGCAGCGCTGGTATTGATAGGGCCAGTCAGTGGTGCCACGGATACACTCACGGAGCATATATAAAAGAAATATACAAATAAAATAATAAGTATAAATATGGTTGAAAATGCAACGATTATTAATATATACACAAAAAAAAAACCGGTTCATACATACACTAAATAAGCTGACACCCAATAGCCCAGTTCTCCAGCTTCATTTGTCGATATCATAGACAAATGAATAGAGCGCGCGGGCGCACGTGGGAGGTTATGGTCGAGGTAGATGTGTTTAATTTGACTTATTTTACTGATTGTTCAGCCATTACGTGATGCTTGATCAATGATCATATTGAGCTCACATTTTTATAGTCGCAAATACATAGTTTAGAATAGAGTTTCAATATTTTTACAAACTCGTATCGTTTTATTTCAATAAAACCATTTACAGACACTTTTGACCTGTCAAGGAATCGGTCTGTCACAAAGATGAAGCTAGTTGCACGTTTCAAAGCGTAGATCTTTATGGAGGAGAACGTGCAAGAAACTCCACCGACATCTATCTATCAATTGGGATATGGTTTCCGCACTTAGTCCTGATGTTGGATCATTGTGCGTGGGCCATGGCGGTCCCAAAGAGTTCAGGGTGTCTGTGAGTGAATTCGGTATCCTTATTGTTTGTCTACGTATATCGGCGACGCCTGTGCACTCAAGGAGCACGTGCGACACCGTTTCCTCCTCCTCCATGCATGCTCTGCACAGAGGACTGTCTGTACTACCTATTGTGTGGAAATGCTTATTCAGTGAGCAGTGTCCGGTGATGGTCCCCGCCACCATTCGCAGTCTGCCCCTATCCCTNCTCCTAAAGAGTTCAGGGTGTCTGTGAGTGAATTTGGTGTTCCTATCGTTTGTCTACGTATATCGGCGACGCCTGTGCACTCAAGGAGCACGTGCGACACCGTTTCCTCCTCCTCCATGCATGCTCTGCACAGAGGACTGTCTGTTATACCTAGTGTGTGGAAATGCTTATTCAGTGAGCAGTGTCCGGTGATGGTCCCCGCCACCATTCGCAGTCTGCCCCAATCCCTCCACCGACATACATTAAGGGTCCTGAGGTCACAAGATCGTAATTTCACGACCCTAAGACCGAACTATGGGAAGTCAGTCCATTAAGAACAACACTATGATCAAGTTACAATATAGTTCCGTAATAACATCCCAAAGTTGTTTAGAGAACACACAATGTAAACATTAATGGTCAAAGTTTAACAATGTGTTGAGGAAGGTATGTCGTTTAGAGCGAGCATTGTATGGCCGGTTAAGTCAGGATGGAAGGCAGTTAATATACCAACAGTATATGATATAAATTCACCAAAAATTCCACACACATTATTTTCTGTCTTGCCCAGTGTTACTCAGTTACTGTGTTGTGGAGCTCAGCTAGGCAGTCTCACTCCACGGAAAATACTGGTATTCAGCTGAATCCCGTTTCACTGGAAGTCGACCCCAATATAGTTGGGCTCGGGCCGGCACCAGCCGGGGATTATGGAAGTCGCATCTGTTCCCGCGATCCCTGGCGTAGGTGGAAGATGGAACACCGGGGTGGTTTTAGTCAGTAAGAGTCTGACAGACCCCTCCGCCCGCCCCAGGGCGGAGGACATCCATGAGGATTTCACCCCGACATCAAAAAAAAAAGGCAGGTGATGATGATGAGTTGATGACACACCACTAGGAAGACAACAAATAAATCTGAATCTGAAGTGGTGACGAGCGGGCGATTTGGGGGGCCTGAATTTTGATGTTCGAAAAGATTCTCAATTAACCTAATTTAAATCAAAGACTTTAGATATTGATTATATTAATGGATATTGGAACCGCAATGATTTCAGCCCAGGACGAGCTAAATGTGGAGCGATGGAAGGAAGGTCTGCGGTCGAGTGTGGTTGAACAAACTATTTATGTCGCACAAACCTGTTCTAAGAGGGTTATCAGACCTTTAATTAGTGGCGAGGGATATGTCTTAGGTGATTTTATTTTTTCTGTTTAAGAATATTCAAAGTAAAAAATAATTTTAGGGACTCGCACAGGACAAACTAAAAATGAAATAAACTAATTGGTAAGAGTAATAAAATCAATCAACTCGAATGCGGCGAAAAATCGAAAGTGACTACATACTCAAACACTTTGATACTCAAAGTACTAGGTTAACAGAAGCATACCGCACGTTTTCCATCGCTCTATGTAGTGTTTTTTCATAAGTGGAACGAAGCTTCGTGGAATTGCCGAACAAACCGAAAATTACTATAACCATTGACAGGCTAAAGTACTGGGCTAACAGAAGCATACCGTAAGTTCCCTTCACTCACTACAAGAAAGCCCAATAATTGCATGATATAATACTATGTGAGACGAACGAGCCTTCATGGGGTGTGGAAATCGAAATCGAAAGTGACTACACCACTTTGATAGACAAATTTAATAGGCTAACAGAAACATACGCGTGAATTTGTTGGAAAGAGTCACCGCGGCCCTGGAACGCAAAGGGCTTTAGAAGGAACACGGATGGGTTTTAGTCAGTAAGAGTCTGACACGCCCTTCCGCTCCACCCAGAGCGGAAGAAGTCATTTGATGATTTCCCATCCTTAAAAAAAAAAAAAAACAATGTGAGACGAATCACGAACCTACGCAGGGTGGAAATGCCAAACAAATTGAAAGTGGCTGTACCAATTGGATAGACTCAAGTACCAGTCTAACAGAAGCATAGAGCACGTTTCCCTTCTCACTGCAGTGTAAGACCACTAATTGCCGACACTGTCCACTACCGGACAGTTTAGCGCTAGACTTTCTCGACAATCCACGGCTAATTTGTCAAGTTTCTAAACTTAGACGAGACAAGTGATAACAGCTTGATTAATTATTATTTCAAGGAAATAATCTTTGAATTTGGTTTGTTTTAGGGACATAGGCTTAAAGATTTCTTGGAATATATAATACAAAAATGTCTAAGCACAACACTATTTCAATAGCAAATTAAAAAGCCATCATCTTATTTTCGAGGCTTCGTCTTTTCAAGTCGATGGTTAACTCCTTAGATTGTTTGGGCCCAGTAGAAGGATCCATCNTATATAATACAAAAATGTCTAAGCACAACACTATTTCAATAGCAAATTAAAAAGCCATCATCTTACTTTCGAGGCTTCGTCTTTTCAAGTCGATGGTTAACTCCTTAGATTGTTTGGGCCCAGTAGAAGGATCCATTAATTGCAGCATCGGTGGTATTAATTAAATCTCCCAAAGAACAGGTGTATGGGAACTTGGGGCACACCAGCATGTGACTCATTCTGAACAGAGGCACCGCTCTCACATTAGGTACCTAGCCGACGAGTCTATAAAACCCCATTTCGCCAAGTTGTGTGTGTAACGGCATAGCGTGGCATCCCTTTTCCCTTTCATCTTAAAGTAACAACAATTTTAAACCTGGAATCACAATAGTAAGTAATTCTACAACAACACCAATACAAATAAATAAAATACAAACACAAATAATGCATTGTTACCGTTGATTTACCGCGCGAACGTGTGCGCGTGAATACGACGCGCGGTGCATCAGTCGCCATTTTGGAGAATTTACGCGGGAAACACTGACGTGTTTATTCGACGCCATGATTCTTCCATTCTGTTTATGGCCAACGAGAGGCCGCACTGACTGTGCAAGCTGAACATTATTATGTTGATTGATATTATCGATTTGCTTTTCTTTCGAGTTGTTCGAAAAAATTACCGCGGCCCTGGATTGCAAAGGGCATTTAGAGGAACCCAAGTGGGTTTTAGGCAGTAAGAGACTGTTACTCTTCCGCTCCGCCCAGAGCGGGATTTGATGATTGCTCACCCAACGACTCTCACATGCAGGGTTCCGTACCATAAATCGATAAAAACACGTTTCTTGAATGGAAGCCCCCTTTAATTTTTAATTTAATTTAATTTTAATTATTTGTTGCTATAGCTGCAATAAAAATTCACACTGTTAAAATTTCAACTGTCTACCTACCTGTCTATCTTGAGATACAGCCCGCTGACAGACAGACTGACGGACAGACAGCGGAGGCTTAGTCATAGGGTTCCGTTAGTTACGCTTCGGGTACAGAACCCTAAAGAAGTTATCTGGACAAAGTGATTTTCAAGAGTGAGCAAAACTCAAGAGTCATTTATTCAAATAAGGCTGACAGCCAGCCCTTTTTGAGTCACTTTTATATAAAGACAGTCCCATAAAACTCCCACCCGTCACCACTTCCTAGTGTTTTAGCTGGGAAGAGGAAGTGGAGCAACAAACTCCCCAACAATACACCTACATCTGTCTGTTAGTTGGAAGAACTTGAATTTAGACAGCGATAACGATCGGCAAAATATCACGTGGTCAATACTACAATTTCGACAGCCAATAGCCTTTTATGACTTCGTGCTCGAGCGGAGTTCGAGTTGCTGAAATTTTGCGCAAAACATACATTTTTGAGGTTTCGAACGTCCGTTTGGAAAAACGGAACCCTCATACTATGGGATCACTTATTTAGAAGGTTATGCGTTCGTGTTGGGGTCACCTAAGTTCATGATGATACCTGATTTCAACTGAATCAGTTCAGTAAATTCGGAGCAAATTGGCTGTGACAGACGGACAGACAGAGAGAGACGCGAGTGTTGCTATAAGGGTTTTGTTTTAGACCGACTTCAAAAAAAGGAGGAGGTTCTCGATACAATTGAGTTTTTTTATGTACCTCATAACTCCGTCATTTATGAATCGATTAGAAAACTTTTTTTTTTTTTGGGAAATGATATACTTTCCGATTGGTCCCATAGAAATTCATCAAAATCGTTTCAGTAGTTTGGTTTTTAAATCAAAATAGCTGTAAAAATATGTCCAAGTAAATGAAATCGCGTATTTTATTTTCCTGTGACTTTCCAGTGGTGTTGTTAGGTGTACCACTAAAAATGAAAATTAAAAATACAACTGAATTACAAATAAAAATAAAAAAACTGGCCAAGTGTAGCGGCAACAGAATACATAATCTGTGAAAATTTCAACTGTCTAACTATCACAGTTCATGAGATACAGCCTGGTGGCAGACTGATAACTAGAGTCACTAATATTTTAATTTAAAACTGTAAATTTGACGTTCAAAAGTGCTTTTTTATGGTCTGAAATAAATAATTGACTTTGACTTTGGACAGACAGACAGCGGAGTCTTAATAATAGGCTCCCGTTTTACCCTTTGGGTTCGGAACCCTAAAAACACTACAGAGTTTAAAATTACGTTTTTTAATTGGAATTCTGTTGTATTTTTTGTATAAAAGTTTTTAAATTTATAGTAATAGTTGAAATCAGGTATTGGTATCATCATGAACTTCCGTGACCCAAACACGGATGCGTCACGTTCTAAATGAGCGATCCTATGGGTTTCGTTTCAGCACATTTTTCCGTACCGATTGGGAACCCTAAAAACACACACACATTCGTGACCGAGCCATAAGGAACCTTTATTAAGAGATTCTTACAAAGCTAATAAATCAACCTTATTCTTTGCAGATAAGTCAGGTGGATTACGGCAAACTGGTCCGGAACAACAATACACTAAGGAGTATTATAACCTCCTCGGCCTTTGTCTACCGGTGACCCAGGGGACTTTCCCTAAGTGTACTTGGTGGACGAAGTTGAGGATCAGATTTTCAAATATTTAAGCTATTTTGCGGTTATTTTGACCTTGGGTAATTAAGTTCAGGTATCACCACTGAAGGACGACGACGAAGCTTGAGTTCTACAATGAATCGTCTGTAACTGTCGCACGAAACGCGCAGAATTCTCTTAAATCCAATAGAATATAGAAGTCACCATTAACCGTATCCAGTGTCCAATCTATCTCTAATTTGGCTGAATCTAGAGTCTACTACTACTAGAGACTAGAGAGTACTAGAGTCAAGAGCAAACCCATACTAAATAAAAATAAAAAAATCTACTGAACTGATTCTCTTGAAATTTCGTAGGTACACATTTAAACTGCTGTGGCCCAAACACAAGTTTTTCAAGCTGTACCTACCGTGTCATCAAATTAAACGGCTTATTGTGAGGGCTTTAATTATTTATTTTGCATTATTTTAAAATAAATAGTTTTGAAGTTATTCAAGAAATTAGACGAAAACTGACCATTCCCCTCCCCCCCTTATTTTGGAAACTCCTTGGCCAAAAAAAATGCAGATAATAGTTCTTTACCTATAGATTACAGGAAAACCTAAAAGAAGTCTAGATAGCGTTAAAATAACATGTTACAAAAATGAAATTCATTCGGAACCCTCTGCACGCCAGTCCGACTCGCACTTGGCAAGTTGTTTCTTTCTCAAGGGTGTAAGCTAAAATCTGATTGTTATATTCCCGCAGAAGGAATTATAGAGTGAACAGGCTTCTTCTGGGTAAGCTCGCTCCATCGTCGACTTTGTCTCTGTCATCTATGACCTAGACTAGAGTCAAGAGCAAACCCATATTAAATTAAAAAAAATATGGACAGCTTGCAGACATGACAACTGAATTAGATTCCCAAGCTATTAAATTCCCTTACAAACTTTCTAGGTAACAAAACAAAGCATGTTTATAATGTTCACGACAATACAACATCAGATATTAGAAACTTCCCGACGTGTACTCGTTAAACACCGCTTACGGTAACCATGGCAACAGCGAGAAACCTGGCTAGCAACGGTTAAAACACAAAGACACCGTCACTATGCATTCAGTTATGTTATAGGTTAATGTTTGTAGTTAACTTGGGTTACCAGCTGTCCCGAATTTAATAGTACACACACAAAGGAGATCATTCAGGCGTCGAACATGATGTACTCAAACACGAAGGTGCTAGTCAGAAAACAAAAATGATTAATCAAAACTGGCCAAATGCAAGTCGGACTCACGTGCCACAAGCAGAAAAAAAAATTGTTTCTTGTATGGTGGCCCCCCATTTGTTTTTTTTTTTTAATTTCATTTTTAGAGTTCCGTACCCAAAGGGTAAAGCGAGACACTATTCCGCCTTAAGACTCCGTCTGTCTGCCCGGCTGCCACCAAGCTGTATCTCATGAACCGTGATAGTTAGACAGTTGAAATTTTCACAGATGATGTATTTCTGTTGCCGCTATAACAACAAATACTAAAAAACAGAATAAAATAAATATTTAAGGGGGCTCCCATACAACAAACGTGATTTTTTTTGCCGTTTTTATAGATAATGGTACAGAACCCTTCGTGCGCGAGTCCGACTCGCACTTGGCCCGTTTTTTTGAATATTGGGTACATACATAGATGGGGATCGATCGAGACGGTTAAGGTACAATTCCGTGCATCGCGGCCGATCGCGCGATCTATCGCGTGCGACTGTCGCGCGTGGCTGATGGGATGACAGAGTATGAAAATGTATGGCACCGCTTCCGAAGTCGGCCGCGCGCGGCTGGGGGGCTCTCTAAGCCCGAAGTCCGTAGTTTCGGGCGTATTTTACTCCCCTGTCGCAGACCTCGAAAACGGCGCCATATATTCTCATCTGTTTTTTATATTTCTATGATTTTCATACTCTGACTATTGTCGTTTGTCGCACGCGCTAGATCACTAGGCTAGGATTATCCGCTACTTTTATTTTATATGCGAGCGAAACTGCGGTACAAAATCAAAAACAATGTTACCTCTTTATAAAATAAGTTTAAATAATACTAGGAGCTCTTGGGAAATCACTTTCAAAGCCTACAGAGAAGGCTTCTTCATTAATTTTAATAAAGTTTTTGGATTTATTAATACTACACCGCAAAACAGTGCTAAAGTGCTATTTGAAACCGAAGTTGGGTGTCAATGGCATTTTAAGGTCTTTAGGGACAATTCAAAAGTTCATAAATTGCATAACGGGGTGATAATCTCAGTTTAATGCGACTGATTCTCTCTGTTTTGGTTAGTTCACTCGATTGCGGACCCAGGTTGGCCGCTGTAAAAATAAATCTGGTCCAATGACATTGTCCACCTATCCAGACTACACATTCGGTTGTCTAGTGCTATTGTGAGCGTTTTAGGGTTCCAAACTTGCGTAAGAAACGGAACGAATAGGATCATTCGGGTGTGTTTGTCTGTCTGTGCAGATTATGTAAAAAGTGGGTACATGAAAGCATCTTAAATAAGCTGAGTATACTTTGTATATACACATACATAATGTCGAAGTGAAAGGTGCGCAAAGGAACGTAACGCCTCACTTTTAGTTAACGCTCGAAGTAACTCCTCATAGACTTTTCATACCGCGGGCTAAATATGAAAATCTTAAGGAGTACCTAAACTCCAATTATAAATAAATTTTGAATACGCTTCACTTGAGGGACAAACTAGAAAACTAATAAAAAAAGTATTTCAAACTGTACCGCGTGAAATATCAAATTAAAGGTATTTTTATAATATATAATTAAAGGTATTTTGTGAGGGATTTAATTATATAAAAATAAGTCTTTTAATTTTCATAATGTTAAAAAAGAACAATTTTTCAAGAAATTAGACGAAAAATAACCATTCCCCCTCCCTTATCTCCGAAATTACTGAGCCTAAAATTAAAAAAAAATAACGATAATAGGTCTTTACTTAAAGCTTACAGGATTATAAAAAGTCTATGGTGTTAAATAACATGTAACAAAAATGAAATTCGTTCGGAACCCTTTGCACGCGAGTCCGACTCGCACTTGGCCAGTTTTTTTAACAGGCTGGCCCTTGAGCAGTCTCACCTGATGGTAAGCGATGATGTGGTCGACGATGGAGCACGCTTGCCTAGAAGTAACCTAGGTTGTAGCTATCAAGAAACACAGACTCCCACTGGGAATTCCAATCCTTAGTTGTAGGTACGTACAATTAAAGTTTTAAAAACATTTGGTGTGTTTTACCTAATAAACCATTTTTGTCGCAAAGCTGGGCAAAGACCTCTCTTGGCCTCTTCGTAAATGTGGAAAATAATACAAATCTCATACTTATGACACATTATCTGTATGTTTTGGCTTACTGCCATTTTATCAAGACTTTTATTTCGCAAGTAAAGAGTCCGATAAACTTGACTCGTCCATGAACTCTATGTACTCATAATAAGTACATAAGTATGTAGATTTAGCTGCTATTCAACGAATATGTATGTTGGTATTATGTATGCCCGTGTATTAAGATTCTCGTGGCTTAATAAGAACTCAAAAATCGGTCCAGTAGATTCGGCGCAAATTGGCTGTGACAGACGGACAGATGGACATCACGAGTGATACTACATAATGAGGGTTCCGTTTTTCATACGGACGTTCGGAACCCTTAAAAATAATAAAACCCCTGAGTTTCGAACTAAACTTCCAGTGGATGCCAGAGGGCTAAAATTTAAGTGATTATTAACGCATTTTTGCTGCTACTTCAATAACTTAAAAGTTATCTTCGATGAGAGTTTAAGAATAAATAAACCGAACAAGTGCGAGTCGGACTCTCATACGCAGAGTTCCGTACCCAGGAACCAAAAAATCACATTTCTTGTCTCGTTACAAGAAATTTTTGTGTTTTTCAATTTAGGTAATTTTAATTGTACCCATTATTTTTAGTAACGTATCAACAGAAATACAATCTTTGAAATGTTGAAATGTCTGCCTAGTAGGTATGGTATACGACATAAAGCCCTCTAACAGACAGACGGATGAACAAACAGCGGAGGCTTAGTAATAGGGTAGATAAGAAAGCCTAAAAATGGGATTTCTATACGTAGTGGAAGTTTGCAAATGATGGGTATTTTCCTCATTATAATTTATCAAAGAAATAGTTTGTTTCTTTCTTCAGGAATGAGTGTTGCCTAATAGCATGCGCGTGCAGTAGGCTACAGTAAGGGTAGGCCAGCCCACACATAATGCCAAAAAAAAATATTTCGTCCACTTTCAAAGTGAACGTGGACGCATCGTCATTATCGTGATTTCAACCCTGAATCAAGGGGCATTATGTATGGGCTGGCCTACCCTTACTGTAGCCTACTGCACGTCTGCACGGCCATGCCTAATAGCAAAGCTTGTCTAATAAGCACGACTAATCTCACAGTCGATCAGCACAAATCATTCGTGCCTAAATACCTCTGCGCCTAAGCCCGAGCTATGCATAGTTCGGCACAAGAATTTCTTACCTAGACTATAAATACAGCACCTAGGTAGGATGCTAGAATTCCTTGTAGGTACCAGCTTTCTAAATACTTGGGCAGTTGACTTGTTGGCTGTTGTCAATGCGA
>NDFZ01000294.1:0-10649 GCA_002192655.3 Mamestra configurata | reverse complement strand
ATGTATAGCTCTGTCTCCCTCTTAGAGCGGAATCATGATCGTTTTAAGACTTCATAGTAGGGCTCTTACTCGTATGTCTACCAGTGGACGTCTTTGAAGGTAATGAAGAGAAATTGCTTCGTTTTCCTCATATCGACAATAATATGATTGGCTACAAGAGAACGAGTTAGTTACGATAAATAAACATGCACTTGGCTGTTTTCCAAATTTACCTTTAACATCTTAAAGCCTATCCTACGGAACCTTTCAACTTGAGAGATCCGACACGTATTTGTCTGAATTTTGAATTGAGATGAAAATATGTGAGAATATCGAGACAAATATTTTTTGGGGTACAAACTTGAAAAACATTTGCGACGTCATGAAAGTTTTGATATACGATTTTACATGTTTGATTTACCCAATTATTTGGTATCGACTTGTTAGCGAAATTCCAAGTATGGAGAAACATAACAAAAAGTTTTATATCCAGTTAAAACTGTTTTAATACTGAGGGGTTGTTAAGTGACTTTAGCAATCGAATTACAGGGAAATATCGTTATTAAAGTAGGAAAATCTTACTCTATATTTGCGTACCACTTCAAAAAAGGTTTTCCCTGTTTCAACATTTCCTGGTATTTTAAAGCATTTCTTGACGGATTTTATTTGAAGAGTCGCCGTTTTTCATAAAATTCTTGTTCGCGATAGTTGCGTTGAGCGCAAGTTTCAGCTGCTTTTGCTGCATGCAGCGGTGCATTTTAAAGTTTAAGTTTTTAATTTGTAGTATGTCAGTTTTGTGCAGAGTAATGTTTTTTTTTTTTTCTACTTTTTCTTTTCTTGTGTGTTGTATTTTTCCCTTTTGTTGTAAGTTGTACGTTGCTCTTCTACCTTAAAAAACGTCCATACCTAATAATAAAAAAAAACGTTTTTACAAAATAATATTAACCGACTTCCAAATAAAAAAAAACACTACAAAGTATAAAATAACTTTAACGTCGGAAGTTGGTGTTAAAATACGAAGAAACAACCAAAAACACCGACTTTTACTATTTTTTTTTTTTACTTTTTAGTGGCACCACACCTAACAACACCACTGGAAAGTCACAGGAAAGCAAAACACGCAATTTCGTTTACTTAGATGGCATATTTTCTATTTCTTCCAGCTATTTCAATTTAAAAACCAAAGTACTGAACCGATTCAAATTAAATTTATATGGTACNTTTCAATTTAAAAACCAAAGTACAATCGGAACGTAAGTATATTTTCCTTTCAAATGAAAAAATAAATTTTCAAATCACATCACATTAATATTATAAAGGCGAAAGTTTGTGAATATGTGTGTATGTTTGTTACTTCTTCACGCGCAAACGGCTGGACCAATTTTGATAAAATTTGGTATGCAGAAAGCTCATCAGCTCATCAGCAAAGCTCATCAGCAAACCGCAGGTAACAAGTGGGGCGCAGCTAATCGGTTCATAAATGACGGAGATAACAAACATAAAAAAAACACAACCGAATTGAGAACCTCCTCCTTTTTTTGAAGTCGGTTAAAAATA
This sequence comes from Mamestra configurata, assembly GCA_002192655.3. Classification (NCBI taxonomy): domain Eukaryota; kingdom Metazoa; phylum Arthropoda; class Insecta; order Lepidoptera; family Noctuidae; genus Mamestra; species Mamestra configurata. The sequence goes on along the minus strand of NDFZ01000294.1, from coordinate 9,113 downwards.
CTATTCGTTTACTAAACTACACCACACCACTAATATATCTAAACTATTGAACAACGACGAGACGTCGACAACGTAAACTACTTTGAGTAACACACCAAATAGGTAGACTGGCGTAGTTAGTGCGTTTGAAACCTGAAGCGTTTTGATTAATTCATAGGATGAGAGGAGCTCGTGGCTAAATAATAACCGCCGCACGGATCGACATTCAAGGTTACGTAAGGGCTCGTTTAGGTCGGACCGGGGATGGGTGACCACCTTAACATCCCGAGACGCAAACCACATTAAGGTGCTACCAAACCAATCGATCGTCAATGGAAGAATTGATTAGTCGACGTTGATCGATAGTTTCTACTACACCAGTCGATCAATCGTCCTTCGATGGCTTCTACTTCTACCACACCAATCGATCAACGTCGATAGATGCTTTTGATTTTGAGGGTTTTGTTTGGTCTGGTCCCTTAAGCTTTTGATTTCAGTTGTCATTTGTAGATCTTTGACAGTTGTTACGGGAAGGCAGAAGCCAGCATATCCGTCAATTAGTTGTCTTGCCAAGGGAAATCGTGTTACCCAGGTACTGGAAGGCGGAGATCAGATAGGCATCCGCATCCGTCAGACTAGCAGCCAACCCCAATATAATGGGGAAAAGGCTATAGGAGTTCCCAATCTTTTTTATACTGCAAGTCCCTTTGAGTGCTATAATTTTTTTGCGACGCCATTGTGAAATAAGATACCTACGGTAGCTGCGTTTGGGAAAACGAGGTACATAGAATATTGATTCTACGTACCTTCTCGTTAAAAGCAACTTGCTTTTCTATTCTATTCTGATTAAGATACACTGAAAAATATTTATAAAATGTCGATAAATGCTCGACAATATTTCTATTGTATACTTAGCTACGGATCTTAGACAGTATTTTTTTTGCATAAAACCTTTAAAATATGAAAACACATTTCTTTACTTCATTTCTGTTGTTTGCGACGCCCCTGGGAAAGCACCGCGACACCCCGGGGAGTCGCGACGCATAGTTTGTGCTGTTGAGAACGAAGGTTACCGACAAAGCTCGAAGGATCGCCATACTGAAGTGGTAGTGGTCAAGGTAGATTGCTCGCAGGACTAATGGTCGATGGGGCCGTAAAGTACTGGAGTTGCGACCGCGTACCGGAAGACGCAGCGTTGGACTGCGCCTGGCCACAAAGTGGACCGATTGCCTGGTGAGGGTCGTGGGTAGTCGATGGATGCGAGACGCACAGAACCGGTTGTTGTGGTGATACTTGGAGGAGGCCTATGTCCAACAGTGGACTTCTTTCGACTGATATGATGATAATGATTATGTAATATATTTCAAAAAAAACAATGTATAAAAAACGATGTGTAAAAAAATGATATTGATCGCAAACAGCGACCATCGTTTTTTTTATACGATAACAACATTTTCCTCTGTGATGTGATGTGTGATTGCATGTAAATGCAGTTAAAGGTGGAACGTTTTTTAAATAGGCTGTCGTTTTAGTGCTTATTCATGTTCAGTTTAAATAAATATAAACTAATTATAACGAGGTAAATTGTTTGTTTGTAACTACAGGGATTTCTCTACTATTTATGTATTTTTTAATATAATTTATATTTCGAAAAAAATCACAGTTCATATAAGATAAGCAACGGAAGTAGAGTTGCGAAAAAACTTAGTCGAAAACAATGAAGAAATGGGGTCAAGTACGTTTTAGAAATTAATCTTCTTGGTTCTATAAAGACATCTGAATTTTTGTGCATTACTCACTTTCCTCAAAAATACAAGTTTGAACATAACTTCAAATCCAACTAGTAAGTAGCAAAAATTTTCATCAATAATTTTCAGAATAACCTATTTGAAAACTGTCATCTAAATAACCAGCAAAAACTCTGTGCCAATATTCNTCTATAAAGACATCTGAATTTTTGTGCATTACTCACTTTCCTCAAAAATACAAGTTTGAACATAATTTAAATCCAACTCGTAAGTAGCAAAAATTTTCATCAATAATTTTCAGAATAACCTATTTGAAAACTGTCATCTAAATAACCAGCAAAAACTCTGTGCCAATATTTCATATAAATTCTAAGGCATAGCTCACACGATACAGAACAGGCTATCAAAGCCCACCGAGGCGTGTCTAACACGAGCCGGCAACTCCACACATTACAAAAATCCGTCCTGACGAATTAGCTCCGAATGAACGAGTAGCGGACAAGACAGGGATATGAAAAAGGACTTACGGCTTCCCAGTGAGGGATTGCGCGCGTGTGTCCCTTGGTTTACAAGTGGGGGATAATTTTGGATTTTAAGGGTCGTTGGTAGTGGATACAATGGAACTATAAATAAGAGTATAAGATAAGGCTTAAAGTATGCGTACCATAGTACCTATTTCCGGTCAACTCTGGGTTGTCAAAATAAAACTATGTATTAGCATATTTATGAGTTATATGAGATAAGAGATCATTTATTCTCATAGGAATTACAATTCACTTAGGCACATGAGAATATTTAAAACTAGATATCACAAAATAAACTAAATGTTAGGCGTATTACAAAAACCGGGCATCGATTATAATGTTTTGAGGTTACAAATAATATTAACAAGTGTTAGTTCAATACACGGACTCATATAAGCTGCATATTAATGTCCCAAAGCGTCTTCTAATTCAGAAAGGGCACGAGTAATAATAACTAAGCTTGCTTTTGGCGGATTGATGATTTCTGACTCATCTGAATTTACATTGTAAAGAAGACAAAATTCAGATTTCAGATAAATAGAGACTATGAAATTACAAATTATACACAGTTACTCTAGCTAAAAAAACAACATGTACAAGCGGGATCACAAGGAGGAGGCTAAGATCTCATCAGGCATCGAAAATTTCGTCAATAACAAAAGTTAAGTATTAATCAAGTTTAAGTATTATTATTATTCGCGAAAATCAGCCATCGCTCAGCATGATTCTGGGACTCATGTTCGAGATAGAACCACAGCGCTGGGTTTTCAGTGACAACCGGCGTTGACAGAATGGCGTCTATCGGGGCAGCATAAAAGTAATTAAAACGAAATAAATAAACAAAATATAAATAAAATAAATATAACGTTTAGAAAACGGCAACAGATTGTGTGGCGCGTACAACACTAAAACAACAAAAACAACTTTATCTAAATATGTAACTAATTTTCAATGTGATTTGTACGAAATTTTCCGTCTCCAAATAAATTTTATGGTCGACTATTACTCGTTAACTTACAAAACCTACTTAGCTGTGAAAGTTTTTCTTTTAAACCTACCATGATTTTTTTCACGTCTCCAAAAGCAACCGTTTAGCTGGCAGAGGGAGGGGGCACTTCACTCTAACAAAAATGAGCACAAAAATTAGCACTTTGGCTAATTTTTGTGATAATATTTTGAAACGGATCTTTAGCTGGAAAAAGGGTTTTAACACACCATCAATATTTTACCACTTTGTCGGCGTGATTAATATGTACTTCTCTGAGCTAAACCGCGAACGGCGCGGACAGACAGACAGCCGGAAATGGCGAAACTATAAGGGCTCTTTGTTAACTACAGAACCCTTAAATCAAATTAATTAAGAAACTCGCACTCAGATTTCCGAACAGGCCATTTAAATATTTACCTACTACTCACAATAAAGCTTTACCAGCAGCCTTCCAAAGTAAAATGAAAGTAATTGAATAAATAATAAATATTTATTGAACATTGCATTCCATTATTTATTGTAAATACAATTAATAAATTGGTTCAGGACAAGACTTTGCAATTGTATTTCATTTTCGGTTGTTACTTCGACAGCCTGAAATTGGACAGCTTTATACGCTTTTCAGCCTTTCAATCAGAAGATAGGCTGAGTTCCAGCCAATTATATTATTGGCCTTTGCTGCTGGAATATTATGCTACAGAATTCTGGTCACGTCTCAGTAAAAGTTAATGGTATTTATGTTGTTATATGGAAAAATATTTTGACGTCGAAACGGAGTTTAAACGAGTGCAATGCCACGTTTCTACCTGCAACAAGATGACATGCAAGTTGCTTTACATTGCGGGCTGTCGCAGTATAATGCGATTAATCGCTCGGTCGTGCTCCGCAATGTAATTAAACTTGCATGCGAGTTACTTGCGGGTGGAAACGCGATCTTATAACCAGCTTAGTGTTATAACACTACGTTAATTAGTTTACTCTTCTAGCAGTAATATAATAATATATCCTGAGTCATCCGATCCCAAACTAGGCAGAGCCTGTACTATGGCAACCAGACAACTGATAAACATACTGATATATTTCTAAATACATACATATTATAGACAAATTACACCCAGACACAGAATAAATGATCATGCTCATCACACAAAGATCTGTCCTGGGTGGGAATCGAACCCACGACCTCTGGTTACGCAGTCAGGGTCACTAACCACTCGACCAACAAGCCAGTCAGTGATGCTCAATGGGGGCCTACATTAACATTGGTGCGTAGAATAGATAGTAATAATTATAATATCGAGAAACAACTACATATAAGCTCTATACGACCGCACCATTCTCACCGACAGAACCACACACTATATTAGACTGGATATAACATTACAGGATAAAAAAAAAATACTCGATAGACATCGCAGTCCCCAATACAGACATCATACAGAAGACAATGACTGAAACAATAAGTGAATACGCTGAACTCAAAGAAGAAGTTATGCGAATCTGGCGACAAGAAAAGGTATATGTAGTTCCAATAGTACTTTCCACCACAGGCGTTATTCCAAATCATCTCCTTTATAGTTTAAAGTTGTTAGACACTGTTATGTAGAGGGTTTAAAGAAACCCTCTACATAACAGTGCAAAAGGCAGTGATTCTAAATACATGTAGGATTGTAAGGAAATTCATGCAGATAGAAGAGAACGAAGTAGGACCCCATCACACAACACATTAAAGAACACATGCTACATGTACTTGGCTTGGCCCGTAAATGTGTGCAAAACCAGCCAAAGAGCTGAGAAAAAAAAACATATAACCGATAGTAATAATAATAATCATCATTTTATTATTAGGCTACTAAGGGCCATAGATACAATACACAAAAGAATCTTAAACAATAACGGGGGAATTATTGTTTAAGATTATTTTGTGTATAAATCAATATTACTGACTACTTAATTATTAATAATATGCTCACCAGAACATAAGGTATTCTCGTCATAGGTACATAGATAGAGTTTGTCTGAAAATCGAATAGTGAAACCTGTCACCAAAACTTTCTCATTTAGATCCACATAGGAACACGTAAACTAATATTAAATCTTATCTTCAACTTTCTTCAAGATCCCACTTAGGTCCAGAAAGGACAAACTTTGAGAATCATTTCACACGTGTTCACATGTGCGTTGACAAATTGGCGAAGATATTTCGTTCACCAGCGAACGAGATTGCTCGTGATTCATCTAATCACATATTTAGGACGCCTTAAGCTAGATAAATTGGTAATGTTTCAGCGTTAACAGTTGTCGAAAAGCCAAAGTGTAAAGGATTTACCTTGCGACATTTCAGCAATAATGCCACGCTGACTAGGACCTCCTTTTGCTTCAAGTGCCAGTCAATCAGACACGTCACAAGTAATGATGGTCTTGCATACAGAAATCGACTTTATTATTACGAAATAAAGTCGCTGCTGAAATGCGGCTGCAAAAAGTCATAAAAGGCTTCTGCCACGTATCGTCATTATACATACTCTGACGACTAAACTGGATGTAATAATTTATGGTCAACGCCAAATAAATTTAGTATAACGGTCATTGACCCACTTACATTTTTGGACATACTTAATTCCGAAAACAGAAATAAAGACATAAAGCTGTCCTGAATATACTTCTTTCGTGATCCTTTACATTTTATAGCAATGAAAAAGGATTCATAATTTATTGTCCAAAAGATATTAAGGAAAGGGCAATGACCGTTATTGCAAATTTATCCGGCGTCAACCATATTTCTATTAATTATTGGACTCTAGATAAGGGTCCGTTTGAAAACCAGCGACCAGCAATTATTACTTGCCTGTATTTTGCTAAACTGGACCTATTCAAGCACACACAATGTTATTGTTTTAAAATTAAGTTTATTATAATTGTATCTACATTGTGTGCACACGTAAACCAGGCAATCATGAGTGTTATTTTTGCAATAATGAAAATGGGGTCGAAATCAAATTCCAAATCGGACCAGCGATGCACATTTCTTGACATGGGTCTATCTATCTATCTATCTATCTATTGGGGTATGGTTTCCGCACTTCGTTCTGATGTTGGACCATTGTGCGTGGACCATGGCGGCCGTCATTCCAACCAGCCAACTTCCCTCCAGAAGCAGATCAGTCCTCCTAAAGAGTTCAGGGTGTCTGTGAGTGAATTCGGTGTCCCTATTGTTTGTCTACGTATATCGGCGACGCCTGTGCACTCAAGGAGCATGTACGACACCGTTTCCTCCTCCTCCATGCATGCTCTGCACAGAGGACTGTCTGTTATACCTATTGTGGGTCTGATTTTCTTGGTTATTTGGGCAACTACGGAACCCTATACTGAGAATGGCCCGACACGCACTTGGTCTGCAGTCATTTCTTTATTTTCTTGTGTCTTATGTCAGAGTCAGTGATCCTCCGGTACAACAAAGCCATATAATATGTTCGCAGTAATATGGTGGCTGACTGTAAAAGCACCTAAGCATAAATTCTTTAACTTTTTTTTTATTATTTTATTTAATGTGGTTTTCTCTTGACCCTAGTCTAGGTCATAGATACCAGAGACAAAGTCGACGATGGAGCGAGCTTACCCAGAAGAAGCCTTTTCACATTAATTTTGAAGAGATTAGGGTTGGGTAACTTCATGCAAAATTAACCACTCCTAGACAATCTTAACAGGAAGTTAGTTTAGTTATCGTCATACTATCGAAGTGAAGGTCGGATGTGCAAACTTTGGACCTGCAGACCGGACTCGTTAGGAGCACAAATATTGACGGGACCCGGGGGCTGGGACCCGGGGGCCTGCCATTTGTCCGGTGGTCCGCGAACTATAGTCGCAATGCGGATCTAGACTGTGCCAAGCTTTGAGACGAGGATAACGCTCTGTTTAGATTTGATATAGGTAGGATATAAAAAAAACTCACATTTTGGTACCGCTTCCAACAGTTGTATTTAGTTTAAACTAGAAGCGGAACCACTTTGGTTCTGTCAAGTCTGACTCGCTGTAAAAGATCATGAAATCATGAAACGAAACGTCGTGTTATGAGTTCATGATCCTTTGTAGCGATTATGCAAGTCAGGAACTCTCATAAGAATGCTTATTATTTATTTATTAATATACTTTTCGCACACAAATTTACAGAGGCCTTTTCTAACAAAGTCCAACGTACTTTTGTTGGTTGTTCTGTTAAAATTATTAAAAGCCTGTATCCATTCAAAATAACAAACAGCTGGTCCCAACCTAATTGTAGAGGATAATCAACAGAGGTCGGAATAAGGTAGAGTTTCTATGTACTTGCATAGAAATGTTGATATTAATATGGATCTTCCCGGGATTCCTAATAGACAATCCCGTGTGACTAACAATATTACAAATAAATAACAATAATTTTTCTTTTGTTCTCACAAGCTATGTTGTGCGAACTACAAATGTGGCAACATCGCGCGTGTGCGCATTGGAATTTTGCAACTTCGGACATTCGATGTCGTTGATGTAAATGTGGCTACGTCACGCGTGCAGTGATTTAAATTGTGTAAAAGTAAATAACTTTTTTATTTAATAAATCACGGGATTTTTCTACACTTTAAAATTAATTTTGGGAANCAGTGATTTAAATTGTGTAAAAGTAAATAACTTTTTTATTTAATAAATCACGGGATTTTTCTGCTCTTTAAAATTAATTTTGGGATTTGAGGCATATCCACTTTATTCTTTCGCTGTATGAAATCAGTATAAGTACATAAATAACTCCTAACTCAGACCTAATTCAGACCTCTGATAATCAAATTGCTTCTCCTATGTCTTGATACCAGCCTGGTTTCGATTACTTTCAAAACTTGCTTGTATGAGCCAGCAACGCATTCCTTCGTATTTCGATCACACAGTGTGCAGAGGCGACGAAAATTTGGAATACTGATTGTGGTTAGGAACATTGAAGGCAAAAGATCGAGCGGTCGTTCACAAAAAAGATGGACCGAGATTATTTCCACAGAAAAATTACAATAAATAATTTTATACGGACTCATCTCCTCTGAGCATACTAGCTACTACATGCTGCAATATAAAAATGAAATAACAGTGTTTAATAACAATTAAAATTATTTACCACGCTCTTAAAAGTCAGTTTACACTCAAAGCATAATGAAAATAAATGGTAATAGGTACTTAACACAAACGCCTACTCGTAGGCCGTTTAAAATTGCGTGGGTGATGTAACGGATGATACGATCGTGTGGGGCGATTCTCAGTACAAAATGTGTCACAGAATGCTAGGAAATGTGGCCCTAAGTTAAAAGTTTAGATTTCATGACCACAAGAACAGGACAATCAAACATAAAATAAGTGTACAACGGGCGGTTTTATCGCACAAGGTAATCTCTTCCAGACAACCTTTGGATGGATTGAACAAAAAATAGATGTAGGGCTTACATACTCTAGAATAATCAAACTTATATTTATGTTTCGTACTAAATTTCAAGTTATGTATCCAAGGCGTTCCAGCTATTATCCTTGACTTGATTTGCACTGCATCTAGCCCGAAAATTACTTTAAAATTTCTAATTTGACTGTACCCTAACGAACAAAATATATTTAGGCTGTCTCTAAGAGGGCAACGTCCTCCCAGCTCATAAAGCGGAGCCGTCAGGTGACATTTACTTCCCAGGTGTCAAAACTTCGCTCCAAAAGGTGAGCCGTGAAAGTTTCCACCCACACAAAACAGTTGAAAGTGACACCCAGATTTTGTTGAAAGGACGAGAATGAAAGATAAAACACCGCCTTATCAATCTATAATTATTTAATAAAGCTGAAGAGTTTGTTTGAACGCGCTAAACTCAGGAACTACCG
>NDFZ01000292.1:0-10639 GCA_002192655.3 Mamestra configurata | reverse complement strand
GAAAATTACATTTTTAATTAAAACCTACTTAATAAGGTATAGTCGACTAGCTTTTGTCCCGCGGCTTTGTTCGCATTCAAATAGATTTTCGCAAAAAAAAGTAGCCTATAACGTAGTTAGAATAGATAGGTTAAGGATTTATCTACCAACTGGCCATCAAGCTACAACAATCTGTCAAATTTTTAATAGATTTTCAACTTTATCCTTAAAGCGTTAGGTTCAAGGTTGATTGGGAAATTTGACAGTTTCGGGTAGCTTCATGTGCTGGCATCTGTACCTACTTTGACACCAAAGACATTCAATTTTTAATTTAAATCTCTTTTTTGACACCCTTGTGAGTGATACTTACGTATCTGGAACTTAAAGTCGTTTACACAAAGCAAAAAAAGAAATCTGGGAATTCTTCACTTCCTCAGATTCCCGCCACAATGGCTCGCGACTTACTATCTCTTTACCTACTTGATACCAGTTGATTTGCGTGTAGATAAGAGAGGAATTTCCTACGGAATCTGTGTTTCCGATAGCTATAAAACCTGTATCTTTAAGTTAAGAATGAATGGGTTACTTCTAAGCAAGCGTGCTCCATCGTCGATCACATCTTCGCTTTCCATCAGGTGCGATTCTAGTCAAACACGAGCCAATCAATAATAATAATAAACAATTAAAACATAAAAATGTCGGTCAGAATCTCTTTTGCAAAAAAAATTGTCAACAAATTCCAAAGAGCTTTTAATCGACTGTGGAAAAACAAAACATTACAACAACAAAAAAACCACGCCCACAATTTAAATAACAATTACAAGTACCAGGAACCCATAAACGTAAGGCGATTGACACCGCCGCAATGTTTAACCCCAAACAAAACGTTACCAATTGACATTTGACACATGCAAAATGACAGAAGCGAATTAAATGGCTGCCAGAATTGAGAATGATGCTGGCTGGNTGACACATGCAAAATGACAGAAGCGAATTAAATGGCTGCCAGAATTGAGAATGATGCTGGCTGGTCAAGAATCAAGGACATTTTGGTCGCCACACTTTTATAAAGAGGTCGGGTCAATCAGTACGTCGTCAATTATTGGTGTCGCTCTCGTAATAAATAGGTACACGTGAATGTTCTGTTGTTTGTTTACTGTTTCGAATCTGTTTATGGGAGTCGTGACACGACACTGAAATGGGAGGCAATGGAAAGTGGCTTCCGAAACTTGATATCTAAAAAGTCTACAATGTCCGCTGGCCCGTTGGCTTAATAGGGCCCGTTGGCTAAATAGGGCCCGTTTGGTATTACTTGGGGCAGATTTGCCACTTGGGACAAGCCCGCCACACATTCCCAACCACTGCAACTCCTGAAAGCCAGAATCAACAGTGGCGACCACCGGAAAAAACGCCGAGTCAGTAAAGCTCGACGCGTCCTGGAGAAACGATTCAACTGTCTTGGATTTCGCAACGAAATTAATCAGAAAAACAAAGCGAAGGAGTAGGAAAAAAAAAAATAATTTCCACTTCCCTCCATTCAAGCAGGAGACAGAATTTAGCTAGGCCAATAGGCACCAAGGGACATATTATACAACTGAGTTAAGTCCAGTTGCTAAGCGTCATGGACTATATATTAACACTAATATGGGTCCTAAATTGTGAGCTACTTTTGATTCCAGTAATAGGGTATGGCAAAATCGCTTGAATGCTTGAATCGAGTGATTTGCAATACTATTCCCAACCACTGAAACTTTAAAAGATGCTAATTTCAACAGTGTCGGCCATCAAAAACACGAAGAGACAAGTTCGAACAGTCCCGGGGAAACGATTCAACTGTTTTGGACCCCGACAACGAAATATAAAGAGAAGGACAGCGGAGGCTTGTTTGAACATTGATTGACGGTTACAAAAATGACCCATAATTTCACTGACACAGCAAGGAGGTAGATTACGTGTAATATTTTTCTAGAACGATGTTAGAAAAGAGACTCAGAGGACGAGATCGTTTTCAATGGTCTGACCAAGAGAAGCTACACCAGGACTTCAAGACCTCCGTCGCACTACATCGTCACGAATGGACGGTTCAGTCGTGCTCATTGCGACTCTCAGCAGTGCCCAAACAAACGAAGGAAGAGTATCTAGTAGCTAGGTATATTTTAGTTTTTTTCCGGATTCGCCCACAAAGTTCGCCAAATTTTGATTATTCCGTGTTCGCCCCACTTTTCGTTCCTTTTCCGCCGTTTATCATTTATTTCATTCATAATTATGATTATTTGAGTATTGTTTCGACCCACTTTTTATTTTATCGGAAAATTTAAGGTCCCATTAAAATAAGTGGACAAATTTTAAAACAGCGTTCAACACGTCTAACCAAAGGTATCCAAGCAAAAAAACACTGATTAAAGTGATTTAATTTTTTTTCGGTATACTAGAATAAACACATCTATTATGGGTAGGTAATTGTTGTGGTCACATGCTCCTACACATTTGTAGTATCAGAATTATGAGATAACAAAGACATGCATGTGTTTGTTAGCTGTTTTGAAGTGAAAACTTCTTTAGCGGCGTTGTGCACTTTTTGGGACGGGTAAAAAATTTTAAACTCGAGTTAGGACACGTGACCTGATCGAGAATTCGTTATACGGGAGTTCATAAGTGTTAAATTTTTAATGTAATATAAATTGTCATGTTTGTGTACGATAGCGCAATAAATTACTATTGTATTTTACCACATAAATGATACCTAGTACTTTTATACTGATAATTAAAGCAATTCGTGCGAAATTATTCCCTAACCATTCCAAAATATCAAAAATGCACAACGTTAATGTTCAAGTTCTCACTTCTGCCGGCACTCCCGGAGTGCAACTCGTTGTTTTTTTTCTTGTAAGTATCTAATGCGTTTTTCTTATTAAGTATTTTTTTACCATTGTTTTTATTTTGGTGGTCTAAATGATTTATAAAAGTTTGTCCATCTATTTCAATGGGACCTTGTATACCTAGCTACTAGTACTAGTAGCTGTCGAGAGAGTCTTATTTATGTATCTGTGCGTTATTTACTAGTCTCCTAATTTGTTTAAAATAATGACAAGGCAAAACATTTTTTGCAGACGTGACGTCATTGTTACAGACGTCTCCTTTTCCGTCAAGTACAGACCTCTTCCTGAACGAAATGATAATTATTATGACACTGAGTTATAAGTAGGAAGTATGATGACACATGACGAGGGCCTATTCCAATTTCCGCGTCTAAAATGGTTTGTTTGTTGTTATTTGGCATCGTTGTAGATCGAACTCCGACTGCTCCGTTAGTCTCGAGGTCGCAAGCGCGACTGCCGAGCGTGAAGTCCTGGGTTCGATTCCCAGGTCGGGCAAAAAGTGTAATTGGTTTTTTCCAATAGGCATTTGTCGGTAACCGCCCGGAGTTTGGAAGTTGGTGGTGTGCACGTTAAGCCATTAGTCCTGCACTAGATCTCTCTTCGGTCGCGTCTGGTTGCCGTCCCATCGAAATATGAGAATAATGGAATGACTCCCAACCTTTTTTGACCAGCAACCATTACAGACAGTTAAATATTCTTCTGGACTTCAGAGAGTCATTCTACTTATATTTAAGCAACGTGCACATGTGCGCATTCGCATCTCAGTCGCAATTTGTCAAAATATGGAGAAATTAATACAGGTGTTTTTAATTTTGAATTGGCGCTCTGAAGTCCAAAATAATTTTACTGTAAAATAACAATATTTCTGATAAAAACGTAAAATCCGTATGCAAAAATATTATTTTTGAGTTGAAAAGTTTGAATTTAGAAAATTTTCGCGGATCATATTTTAGGTCTTGCGGACCACCAGTGGTCAGTGGACCAAAGGTTGGCAAACAATCATCTAACAGTTCATAGGGCATGTTATTTTTACAATTTACAAACATTAACCTTTTCACAGCCACGGTCGGCTATAGCCATAGCCATAGAGCATAAACGCATCGGTGTGCCCCCGACGCCAAAGACGACGGTGGCGTATTGGGCACTTTTTCATTTGTCGGCTATAGCCGACCGTGGTAGTCAAAAGGTTAAATACAATCTAAGGAGAATTGACTTAATCTAACGATTAATAGCCGGGTTGATGGCCACGAACTGGCCATCCAATAAAGCGATTTGGCAGAAATAGATTCGAAGTGGAATTCCCAAATCCCTAGAGAATAAAAGTGATGAAACAGTTTTGAAGGGGTTGTTTACTTTAACGAATGGATGAACGGACTGTGTGAGCGATTTGATTGGATAATGTATTTTCTGATATCTCTTCTGGGGTTCTTAAGTCAAGAGTGAAGAGGTCAATTCAAGGCAAGCGTGTTCCATCGATTAAATATTTTTTTGGAAGAAGCAAACATATTGCGTGGGCCCCAAATAAATTAGGATACTCGTAAGGAATTCTGATAATATTATTATTGCGAAAGTGTGTCTGTCTGCCTGTAATATCTTCACGCTTAAACCGCTGAACCGATTTAGATGAAATTTGGTACAGATATAGGTTAGACCTTTTGTCGCGAGAAAAGTGCTTGGGGATGAAAGTTTGTATCGTGAGTCCGTCATTATTGAAGATAAAACCATAAACCTTTTTATTAAGGAACTTGATAAAAAATAAATAAACATATGGTAAAGCGTTTGTGAAAAATTTGTATCTTAAAATTAAAATAGCAGCCCAAAGTAACTATTCCACACGAAGGAAGTCGCGAAGAAAAGCCAGTAATTTATTGTAAATGATAATTTCGCTGATAGTTTTGCGCAGAAATCCTTTCATGAGAAGCTTTACGCTGCATTTTACGCACATAGGCATTGAAGCCTACACTTCGACAGTCCCTGTACCACCTTCTCATCAAATAGTCTAGTCTATTCACTGTTCTACTGCAGGGTAAGGGCCTCTCTTTCCCATTTCCACTCAAATCAAGTTTTTTGCTAGTGCGGACCAGTCCTTTCGGTAGAAGACGAGCTCGTAGTCCTGCTATCAACACCTCGGCCTGCTGCAGTATTCACTACCAAATAAAGATCTTTTTTTTTTAAGTATGGGAAATCATCAAATGACTTCTTCCGCTCTGGGTGGAGCGGAAGGGCGTGTCAGACTCTTACTGACTAAAACCCATCCGTGTTCCTTCTAAAGCTCTTTGCGTTCCAGGGCCGCAGTGATTCTTTCGAACAAATTCCCTGGCAGGAAATAAAGATACTTACACAACAGTTTTGGCGAGAACTTCGGTTCACAAGTTGTCTGCTCAATGATCAGTCTGTCCACTTCTTCGGAGATAGACTTGTCATCTTCAGGCAAGGAGCGCAGCCATGCTAGCACCTTTGCTGTTTCCTGAAACAAAGATATGATTAGGAAAGGACAAGAAGAATGTACCTGACTACTACAGGAGAAGGTTCTCGGGTGGGAATGATCAACAGTGTTCATACGGCGTCTTTCTACAGATCATGCCATCTTTCAATTTGTACCGCATGCCCAGTCACGTGCACATGTAAGACCTAATGACTGCATCAGCAAACGTTGTTACCGCAGATTAATATTGAGACAAACAAACAATTAAAACATGGGGATGAGTATTTTTGTCCAAGAAGAAGAAGATACTAAAGACTTAAGAAGTTATATATAGGTTGTGACGTGACCATTGACGGCTAAGTATGACCTATCTATATAACTAATAATCATAATCAATAAATATTAAACTCTTGCGTTACTGAGTGACTGAGAGACAACATCCAGCAGCAGCCTAGCCTTTTCCCAACTATATTGGGGTCGGCTTCCAGTCAGACCGGATTCAGCTGAATACCAGTATTTTACGTGGAGCGACTGCCTACCAGACCGCCACAACACATTAACTGGGTAGCACGGTACTCCTTGGCAAGACTGGTGTCAGATTATCTGGCTCCTGACTATCCGTAACGACTGCCAAAGATCTACAAATGACAGCCGGGACCAACAGCTTAACGTGCTTTCCGAGGCTCGGAGGAGTCTCGGTATGTAAAGATGGTCACCCATCCACAGACCAACCTCGGCAAGCGTTGCTTAACCTTGAAGATCCGACCCGTGCGGCTGTTATTATTTAGCCACGAACTCCTCTGTGACTGAGAGACAACGCACAACCGCAATTACTGGTCGTAGAGAGCTAAAATTTGGCATGTTGGTGATGTAGGTTCCTTGGGGAGTGTAGGGGGAAGCATTAAGAGAAATACCTACGGGAACGGGAAAAACCGGGACAAGCGCGTACGAAGTCGCGGGCAAAAGCTAGTATCTAATAATAGTCCTCCTGATCGATTTCGGCCATGGCAGCCAATCTCAACGGAGACTAGTCATCGGCGCAGGACATATTATACTAAGTACACAAGTGTGTGCGCAAACACAGATACACAGCCCTCGTCCATCACTCTAATGATCTGATCAGGCGGCAATCATACATGACCAGAGAGATCTGGCACAGGGCCAACGGCTTAGCGTGCTTTCAGAGACACGAGGATATCACACCACCAACTGTGGGCTGTCACAGAGAAATTCGTAACGAAAAACCCCGATGACATTTTCTGCCTGACTTGGGAATCGGATCCAGGTTCCAGGACCACGCTCACCTAACTGTAGACACACATACTGTTGACATTATCTATTTAAATAACTCAGTATAATTATAGTGGACAGAGTAATTGAACGGCAGTTAACCCTTTTTACACGGTAGTTGAGACTATCATCAATCATTTTGCAATCACTTAATTAACTATAGACCGCATGGGTCGATGAATACTATAAACTTTGGACTGCGATAAGCTGAGGTGATTGATTAATTCCACGTTTCTAATAGTTTGTACAGGTTGAGTTTTTAGCAGGGATCAGAGGTTTTATAATTCACAGGAGCCGTTTAGCTTATTGATCAACTTTGTTAAAGATGACATGATGATGGTGAACAAAGGGATGACTGCTGATAGGACGACTGATAAAATATGGAAGATGGAGAAATGTTGCGCCGACCCCAAAAAACACCGGCCAGGAGCGAGTCGGACTCGCGTGCAAAGGGTTCCGAACGAATAATATTTTTTTAACTTGTTACTTTAAAATCATAGACTTCTTATTGTCTACAGGTAAAAATATATTACCTTTTATTTCAAAATTTTAGGCTCTTATTTTCGGAGATAAAGGTTGGATACGATGACTTTTTTGATTTGATATTATCACACAGTACGTTTGTTTTTTTTTAATCCCAAAAAAATTGAAACCCATTTTCAAAATTTACTTAGTTTCGCTACGCATCCGTGTTTGGGTCACAGAAGGTTATATGTACCAATTTTCAACTAAAACGGTCTAGTTATCTAGTACATTCGGAGAAAACCAGCTGTGACAGGCGAAAAGACAGACACATAGACTGACAGACAGACAATCAACCGAGTGATCCTATAAGGGTTCCGTTTTGAATACAAAGGTTTGGAACCCTAAAAATCGATTAAGAGGCTTAAACAAGTGACATTCTATTACGCGTGGCATCAGCAATCAATACGCCTTTCTTCTCACAACTATGATTGGGTCGGATTCCAGTCCATCTGGATGCAGCTGAATACCAGTGCCAGGGTTGCGGAATTTGTTCGAAAGAGTCACCTCGGCCCTGGAACGCAAAGGGNGGGGTTCTTAAGTCAAGAGTGAAGAGGTCAATTCAAGGCAAGCGTGTTCCATCGATTAAATATTTTTTTGGAAGAAGCAAACATATTGCGTGGGCCCCAAATAAATTAGGATACTCGTAAGGAATTCTGATAATATTATTATTGCGAAAGTGTGTCTGTCTGCCTGTAATATCTTCACGCTTAAACCGCTGAACCGATTTAGATGAAATTTGGTACAGATATAGGTTAGACCTTTTGTCGCGAGAAAAGTGCTTGGGGATGAAAGTTTGTATCGTGAGTCCGTCATTATTGAAGATAAAACCATAAACCTTTTTATTAAGGAACTTGATAAAAAATAAATAAACATATGGTAAAGCGTTTGTGAAAAATTTGTATCTTAAAATTAAAATAGCAGCCCAAAGTAACTATTCCACACGAAGGAAGTCGCGAAGAAAAGCCAGTAATTTATTGTAAATGATAATTTCGCTGATAGTTTTGCGCAGAAATCCTTTCATGAGAAGCTTTACGCTGCATTTTACGCACATAGGCATTGAAGCCTACACTTCGACAGTCCCTGTACCACCTTCTCATCAAATAGTCTAGTCTATTCACTGTTCTACTGCAGGGTAAGGGCCTCTCTTTCCCATTTCCACTCAAATCAAGTTTTTTGCTAGTGCGGACCAGTCCTTTCGGTAGAAGACGAGCTCGTAGTCCTGCTATCAACACCTCGGCCTGCTGCAGTATTCACTACCAAATAAAGATCTTTTTTTTTTAAGTATGGGAAATCATCAAATGACTTCTTCCGCTCTGGGTGGAGCGGAAGGGCGTGTCAGACTCTTACTGACTAAAACCCATCCGTGTTCCTTCTAAAGCTCTTTGCGTTCCAGGGCCGCAGTGATTCTTTCGAACAAATTCCCTGGCAGGAAATAAAGATACTTACACAACAGTTTTGGCGAGAACTTCGGTTCACAAGTTGTCTGCTCAATGATCAGTCTGTCCACTTCTTCGGAGATAGACTTGTCATCTTCAGGCAAGGAGCGCAGCCATGCTAGCACCTTTGCTGTTTCCTGAAACAAAGATATGATTAGGAAAGGACAAGAAGAATGTACCTGACTACTACAGGAGAAGGTTCTCGGGTGGGAATGATCAACAGTGTTCATACGGCGTCTTTCTACAGATCATGCCATCTTTCAATTTGTACCGCATGCCCAGTCACGTGCACATGTAAGACCTAATGACTGCATCAGCAAACGTTGTTACCGCAGATTAATATTGAGACAAACAAACAATTAAAACATGGGGATGAGTATTTTTGTCCAAGAAGAAGAAGATACTAAAGACTTAAGAAGTTATATATAGGTTGTGACGTGACCATTGACGGCTAAGTATGACCTATCTATATAACTAATAATCATAATCAATAAATATTAAACTCTTGCGTTACTGAGTGACTGAGAGACAACATCCAGCAGCAGCCTAGCCTTTTCCCAACTATATTGGGGTCGGCTTCCAGTCAGACCGGATTCAGCTGAATACCAGTATTTTACGTGGAGCGACTGCTTACCAGACCGCCACAACACATTAACTGGGTAGCACGGTACTCCTTGGCAAGACTGGTGTCAGATTATCTGGCTCCTGACTATCCGTAACGACTGCCAAAGATCTACAAATGACAGCCGGGACCAACAGCTTAACGTGCTTTCCGAGGCTCGGAGGAGTCTCGGTATGTAAAGATGGTCACCCATCCACAGACCAACCTCGGCAAGCGTTGCTTAACCTTGAAGATCCGACCCGTGCGGCTGTTATTATTTAGCCACGAACTCCTCTGTGACTGAGAGACAACGCACAACCGCAATTACTGGTCGTAGAGAGCTAAAATTTGGCATGTTGGTGATGTAGGTTCCTTGGGGAGTGTAGGGGGAAGCATTAAGAGAAATACCTACGGGAACGGGAAAAACCGGGACAAGCGCGTACGAAGTCGCGGGCAAAAGCTAGTATCTAATAATAGTCCTCCTGATCGATTTCGGCCATGGCAGCCAATCTCAACGGAGACTAGTCATCGGCGCAGGACATATTATACTAAGTACACAAGTGTGTGCGCAAACACAGATACACAGCCCTCGTCCATCACTCTAATGATCTGATCAGGCGGCAATCATACATGACCAGAGAGATCTGGCACAGGGCCAACGGCTTAGCGTGCTTTCAGAGACACGAGGATATCACACCACCAACTGTGGGCTGTCACAGAGAAATTCGTAACGAAAAACCCCGATGACATTTTCTGCCTGACTTGGGAATCGGATCCAGGTTCCAGGACCACGCTCACCTAACTGTAGACACACATACTGTTGACATTATCTATTTAAATAACTCAGTATAATTATAGTGGACAGAGTAATTGAACGGCAGTTAACCCTTTTTACACGGTAGTTGAGACTATCATCAATCATTTTGCAATCACTTAATTAACTATAGACCGCATGGGTCGATGAATACTATAAACTTTGGACTGCGATAAGCTGAGGTGATTGATTAATTCCACGTTTCTAATAGTTTGTACAGGTTGAGTTTTTAGCAGGAATCAGAGGTTTTATAATTCACAGGAGCCGTTTAGCTTATTGATCGACTTTGTTAAAGATGACATGATGATGATGAACAAAGGGATGACTGCTGATAGGACGACTGATAAAATATGGAAGATGGAGAAATGTTGCGCCGACCCCAAAAAACACCGGCCAAGAGCGAGTCGGACTCGCGTGCAAAGGGTTCCGAACGAATAATATTTTTTTAACTTGTTACTTTAAAATCATAGACTTCTTATTGTCTACAGGTAAAAATATATTACCTTTTATTTCAAAATTTTAGGCTCTTATTTTCGGAGATAAAGGTTGGATACGATGACTTTTTTGATTTGATATTATGACACAGTACGTTTGTTTTTTTTTAATCCCAAAAAAATCAAAAATTAGACCCATTTTCAAAATTTACTTAGTTTCGCTACGCATCCGTGTTTGGGTCACAGAAGGTTATAT
>NDFZ01000291.1:0-10638 GCA_002192655.3 Mamestra configurata | reverse complement strand
CAGCGCCGCCTCTGCTGCGTCCAGCGCATATGAAGATGTTCGGTATGTGCTCGTTGTAGCCTGCCGCTTGGTACATAGCCTCGCAAGCTGTATTGTTGATCACGGGGACCTTTACTTCTTGTAAAACGCTGGGGAGGGGACCCTCTGTGGATTGAGAAAATGAGATGCAATACTGCTTTTTATTATGATTGAAAAGTCTTGCTCTAGCAAGAGTTGCTGAAAGAGATGAATGGCGTGCGATTGGAGAGGTCTACGTATGTCCAGCAGTGTATTGTTGTATGCTGATGATGGAAAAGAGTCTTTAGCTTGTCTTAAATTAAGACGCAAGCAATCGATCTCGTCAGAAATCAGAAACTATTCGTCTTTTGAGTAAACTTTTTCATAAGGAATTCAATATTTCGGAAGATATCTATATCGATCTAATGTCGTTGTGAGCCACATTATTAATTAAGTTATTGTTGTTTTTCTGTTTGTAATATAATTTTAAAAAAGGAATAACAAACAGTTACTTTTTTATAAATTTAAAATATTCGAGGCAAACCAAAAAGAACATAACTACCTACACATCAATAGCGGAACAATGAGACTACAGTTAATTTGAGACCCCAAATCAATTAGGGTGTGGGCACAAGGATGATGGTTGTCCAATGGGTACTAGGATAGATTCCTACAAAAACCTGTTGAGTCCGTCAGTTAGAATACCAAAAAATATTGGATTTACTTTTGCCACGTTAATACAAGGAAGACGCAGTGCGACGCGCGTTTACAAGTTTACAAAAAATACGTTTCAAATATTTTAAGATAGTCGAACTGACGGACTAAATAGAATCCATTTTTAATAAATCCCGTAATTCTCCAANACCTGTTGAGTCCGTCAGTTAGAATACCAAAAAATATTGGATTTACTTTTGCCACGTTAATACAAGGAAGACGCAGTGCGACGCGCGTTTACAAGTTTACAAAAAATACGTTTCAAATATTTTAAGATAGTCGAACTGACGGACTAAATAGAATCCATTTTTAATAAATCCCGTAATTCTCCAAATTATTTATTACTAGCGGACGTCACGCGGTTTCACCCGCGTAGTTCCCGTTCCCGTGGGAGTACGGGGATAAATTTTTCAAATCGGTCCGGTAGTTTTTGAGTTTATTCATTACAAACCATACACACACACAAAAATACAATTTTTTCCTCTTTATAATATTAGTGTAGATTCTTTTTTTTTTTGTCTTTCTACCCAATCGTACGTACCATCGAACAGTCTTCCCCAGCCAGTGACGTAGGCGGTCTTGCCGACGAAGTCCTCGTCATCATCAGGCACGCACACCGGCAGGATGTTCGGCTGGAAGGTCACTGGCTCGTAGAATCTGGAAATTAAATAGTTAAATGTTAGAATCATTAATGGATTGAAAACGATAGAGAATATGCCGCTGGAAATTTGACGCAGTACCTATCTATTTCCTTTTTTCAGCCAAAACACAGGTTCGCCTAACTATAAATGTTGCTTTTAGGGATCCGTACTTCAAAAGGAAAGTACAGAACCCTAAATCACTTCGTTGCCTTGTCAGTCTGTCAAAACTCTTATTTCAGGAATGCGGTCCCTTGGAGCCCAAACTCAGCTTCTAAGCTAACAAAAAAAATATTTAATATTTAATATTTTGATACCCGCAAATAAATTACATACTTCCCGTTGACCTAGAATAATGATTTTTGATGGTTAACAGGGTAACTCGTTACGAAAATGGGCTCGAAATTATTATTTTTTCTGTCATAGATTCGGGACAGGTGCAAATTGCAATTTTTGTGGGCAAGTAGTAATAATTTAAAATTAAAAGAACGATTTTCCTTGTATTCATCAACTGACACACAAAAGCCACTCCGCTGACATCTAATCTTACTTGAATAAGTACTTAAAGTACAATAACATGTAAAAACGTCGCATTAAAACTAAAATGTGGGAACTTTATGTAAAATAGTTTTATACGTGATTCAAATATTTCGCATATGTTTAGCATAAACTTGGAAAAACTATATCTAGTAACGAAGGAATTTACTGACAATAAAGAAAGACGTTTTTTTTTGGTTGGCAAGGCAAATAATCAGGCGGCCTTTGGCCTGATGATTAGTGCTTACTGGTCCATTGGTCTAGTGATCGCAAACCGCGACTGCTGAGCTTGTGGTCCTGGGTTCGATTCCCGGGTCGGGCAAGGAGTAAAAAAGGCATGAGCCACGCGTCTCCAATGATTTACGGGACTTTTATACTAATTACTAGCTGCTGCCCGCAACTCGGCTCGCGGCAAAGGTTAAAAATTTCCCAAGGGAACGGACCTTACGGATGAAAAGTATTGTATGTCCTATTACAGGACATGGTCTACTCGTATGCTAATTTTCAGCCAAATCCTGAAGAGATAATACGTGAAGATGTATCTAGCAAACCAATAAATAAGCTAAATTTTTCAGTTATATTATAATATTAGTTAGGATTGAAAACCGGAAATCAGGAATTACTGACAGTCCCGCAAAATGCTGAACGGTTAGCCATCTTATCTATTTTTTTCATAACTTAAGTATTGATTAATATTTCATACCTAGTGTATATAACCTACTACAATGCACTAGACAAAAAAGCTTGACAGAAACAGTTCCAGAGACTGAAAAACAGTCTTATTAATGTCTACCAAATAAACATAAATAAGATCCTCGTACGTTACTAATATTTCAATTTTATTTTGTGCATCTCAAATACCTACAGATAAATACGAGTAATTTATTTCGTGTCTAGAACTATTCTGATCTAAGTATAATGACAATATTAGCTCATAAACGGTAGCTGTAAATCTAGACTCATTAGTGGATAATGAATTGGCAGAATATACAAATGGGCAATAACGGGAAAGCTTAATAAAAATACTATGAAAGACTAATTTCTGCATTATACAATGACATAACAGCTATTATTAAATCTGACATTTTATCACTTCTTCCGTTATATTATTAGTATTTTTAACACACTTTGGTACTAGAAAACTAACTATTAGGTTCAGGATCAAGTGTATCCTGCCAGGGTTGCGCCTGCCAGGGTTGCGCCTGCCAGGGTTGCGGAATTTGTTCGAAAGAGTCACCGCGGCCCTGGAACGCAAAGGGCTTTAGAAGCGAATGGGTTTTAGTCAGTAAGAGTCTGACACGCCCTTCCGCTCCACCCAGAGCGGAAGAAATCATTTGATGATTTCCCATCATTAAAAAAAAAGGATCAAGTGTATTTTCCCTTTTTTCTTTCCAAGTGCTTTGTTTTAGCCACAGATAACTAAAAAGTGGTTCAATGCCTTTATCCAGAGGTGAGAGTTTTTTTTCAAAAAAGAGAACCCATTTTGGATACTTTTCCGGTGGTATGGTACGTTCCCATGGAATTACTTTCGCTGGCAAAATCTAGTAGATAATATTTCTAATTCCCTACTTGAAGATTTAATTAAAGAAACACCACGTATTGTTTTCAACGGATTTTGAAAAACAAATTTTTTTTTTCTTCTCTCTATTAAAAAATAATAACCTTAATAAAAATAAACTATTTAAACTTGAAAGTTTATCCAAACTATTCCAAACAGCATCACATCATAAACTTTTTTTTCTGCTTAAACCAATAAGATACCTAACAAATTCTACAAGGTACAAAATTGCACTAACACACAAAATATAGTTTAATTTAAAATAGCTCGGTAGAGTGGTACTGAACCTTGTAAGGTCAAGTGCATTGAGGAGTGACCGGCCGGTATTATATCTGCTTAGTGATGATTTACATTTAAATAAGTGGAGTGGGTTCTGTACCAGTTTTCATTTTTTTACTTGAGGTGATTGCGTAGTGTTAGCCCGCGAAATTCAATTTTTCCTTTGTTTTTTATTATTTGCAGGTCCGGTTGTAACTTAATCAAAATATGATCCGCGACATTTATCCGGTTTATTTGAAATAAATGCTTTGACTTTTTTGACTTTTGCATGTCTGTCAAAAATGTTTGGAAATTGAGGCTTTTTGACAGATTTCCACTGAGATACGAATGTGAACGTTGCTTATAAATAAGTAGAATTGGCACTCAGATCTCCCAGTAACTAGGCAACTCGATACCTCTTGGAAAGACTGGTCATCAGAACAGATTTTCTGGCTTCTGACCACCCGTTACGACTGTCGTAGATCTACAAATGACAGCCGGGACCAATGGCTTAACGTGCTGTAGCCACGAGGCAAAGTATCTCTGTGTGGGACGTACGCATGGCTTAACCTCGAAGACCGTTCCGTGGAGCTGTTATTATTTAGCCACGAGCTCTTCCATGTTCTTAGAAAACATTATCTTTTATCCCTACAAAACTTCAGAAGGTTATTATATTTGGCCAACGGAACTCTAACACAACACAGCGCGACGCTCACTGATGTGCTAACTGTTTTTATAACGACGCCAATCTGTTCCGAGATCAGCAGATAAGCAGTCATTAATAATCTTATGGCAGACTGCTAATTATGTCATTAATTTAGCATTTGATTAGCAAGTATGTCTGCTATGCGGCTGTTTCTGATAAATTATTGTGTGACACTTGCAATTTTATTGTTCTCTATGTTTTTTGCAAAGAAAAAAAAATATAAAAGTTACTTGCGAGTTTATTTTTTTTAAAACGCATTAAAATTCAGGCTGCTGACGTCACTTACCTATTCGTTAAAAAATAAACTATTGCATGAAGTCACTCGAAATTTGTATCGCATTATATCGTCTCAATATTTCGTTTACGTGTCAAAAGAAAANTTTTTTTTTTGTCTTTCTACCCAATCGTACGTACCATCGAACAGTCTTCCCCAGCCAGTGACGTAGGCGGTCTTGCCGACGAAGTCCTCGTCATCATCAGGCACGCACACCGGCAGGATGTTCGGCTGGAAGGTCACTGGCTCGTAGAATCTGGAAATTAAATAGTTAAATGTTAGAATCATTAATGGATTGAAAACGATAGAGAATATGCCGCTGGAAATTTGACGCAGTACCTATCTATTTCCTTTTTTCAGCCAAAACACAGGTTCGCCTAACTATAAATGTTGCTTTTAGGGATCCGTACTTCAAAAGGAAAGTACAGAACCCTAAATCACTTCGTTGCCTTGTCAGTCTGTCAAAACTCTTATTTCAGGAATGCGGTCCCTTGGAGCCCAAACTCAGCTTCTAAGCTAACAAAAAAAATATTTAATATTTAATATTTTGATACCCGCAAATAAATTACATACTTCCCGTTGACCTAGAATAATGATTTTTGATGGTTAACAGGGTAACTCGTTACGAAAATGGGCTCGAAATTATTATTTTTTCTGTCATAGATTCGGGACAGGTGCAAATTGCAATTTTTGTGGGCAAGTAGTAATAATTTAAAATTAAAAGAACGATTTTCCTTGTATTCATCAACTGACACACAAAAGCCACTCCGCTGACATCTAATCTTACTTGAATAAGTACTTAAAGTACAATAACATGTAAAAACGTCGCATTAAAACTAAAATGTGGGAACTTTATGTAAAATAGTTTTATACGTGATTCAAATATTTCGCATATGTTTAGCATAAACTTGGAAAAACTATATCTAGTAACGAAGGAATTTACTGACAATAAAGAAAGACGTTTTTTTTTGGTTGGCAAGGCAAATAATCAGGCGGCCTTTGGCCTGATGATTAGTGCTTACTGGTCCATTGGTCTAGTGATCGCAAACCGCGACTGCTGAGCTTGTGGTCCTGGGTTCGATTCCCGGGTCGGGCAAGGAGTAAAAAAGGCATGAGCCACGCGTCTCCAATGATTTACGGGACTTTTATACTAATTACTAGCTGCTGCCCGCAACTCGGCTCGCGGCAAAGGTTAAAAATTTCCCAAGGGAACGGACCTTACGGATGAAAAGTATTGTATGTCCTATTACAGGACATGGTCTACTCGTATGCTAATTTTCAGCCAAATCCTGAAGAGATAATACGTGAAGATGTATCTAGCAAACCAATAAATAAGCTAAATTTTTCAGTTATATTATAATATTAGTTAGGATTGAAAACCGGAAATCAGGAATTACTGACAGTCCCGCAAAATGCTGAACGGTTAGCCATCTTATCTATTTTTTTCATAACTTAAGTATTGATTAATATTTCATACCTAGTGTATATAACCTACTACAATGCACTAGACAAAAAAGCTTGACAGAAACAGTTCCAGAGACTGAAAAACAGTCTTATTAATGTCTACCAAATAAACATAAATAAGATCCTCGTACGTTACTAATATTTCAATTTTATTTTGTGCATCTCAAATACCTACAGATAAATACGAGTAATTTATTTCGTGTCTAGAACTATTCTGATCTAAGTATAATGACAATATTAGCTCATAAACGGTAGCTGTAAATCTAGACTCATTAGTGGATAATGAATTGGCAGAATATACAAATGGGCAATAACGGGAAAGCTTAATAAAAATACTATGAAAGACTAATTTCTGCATTATACAATGACATAACAGCTATTATTAAATCTGACATTTTATCACTTCTTCCGTTATATTATTAGTATTTTTAACACACTTTGGTACTAGAAAACTAACTATTAGGTTCAGGATCAAGTGTATCCTGCCAGGGTTGCGCCTGCCAGGGTTGCGCCTGCCAGGGTTGCGGAATTTGTTCGAAAGAGTCACCGCGGCCCTGGAACGCAAAGGGCTTTAGAAGCGAATGGGTTTTAGTCAGTAAGAGTCTGACACGCCCTTCCGCTCCACCCAGAGCGGAAGAAATCATTTGATGATTTCCCATCATTAAAAAAAAAGGATCAAGTGTATTTTCCCTTTTTTCTTTCCAAGTGCTTTGTTTTAGCCACAGATAACTAAAAAGTGGTTCAATGCCTTTATCCAGAGGTGAGAGTTTTTTTTCAAAAAAGAGAACCCATTTTGGATACTTTTCCGGTGGTATGGTACGTTCCCATGGAATTACTTTCGCTGGCAAAATCTAGTAGATAATATTTCTAATTCCCTACTTGAAGATTTAATTAAAGAAACACCACGTATTGTTTTCAACGGATTTTGAAAAACAAATTTTTTTTTTCTTCTCTCTATTAAAAAATAATAACCTTAATAAAAATAAACTATTTAAACTTGAAAGTTTATCCAAACTATTCCAAACAGCATCACATCATAAACTTTTTTTTCTGCTTAAACCAATAAGATACCTAACAAATTCTACAAGGTACAAAATTGCACTAACACACAAAATATAGTTTAATTTAAAATAGCTCGGTAGAGTGGTACTGAACCTTGTAAGGTCAAGTGCATTGAGGAGTGACCGGCCGGTATTATATCTGCTTAGTGATGATTTACATTTAAATAAGTGGAGTGGGTTCTGTACCAGTTTTCATTTTTTTACTTGAGGTGATTGCGTAGTGTTAGCCCGCGAAATTCAATTTTTCCTTTGTTTTTTATTATTTGCAGGTCCGGTTGTAACTTAATCAAAATATGATCCGCGACATTTATCCGGTTTATTTGAAATAAATGCTTTGACTTTTTTGACTTTTGCATGTCTGTCAAAAATGTTTGGAAATTGAGGCTTTTTGACAGATTTCCACTGAGATACGAATGTGAACGTTGCTTATAAATAAGTAGAATTGGCACTCAGATCTCCCAGTAACTAGGCAACTCGATACCTCTTGGAAAGACTGGTCATCAGAACAGATTTTCTGGCTTCTGACCACCCGTTACGACTGTCGTAGATCTACAAATGACAGCCGGGACCAATGGCTTAACGTGCTGTAGCCACGAGGCAAAGTATCTCTGTGTGGGACGTACGCATGGCTTAACCTCGAAGACCGTTCCGTGGAGCTGTTATTATTTAGCCACGAGCTCTTCCATGTTCTTAGAAAACATTATCTTTTATCCCTACAAAACTTCAGAAGGTTATTATATTTGGCCAACGGAACTCTAACACAACACAGCGCGACGCTCACTGATGTGCTAACTGTTTTTATAACGACGCCAATCTGTTCCGAGATCAGCAGATAAGCAGTCATTAATAATCTTATGGCAGACTGCTAATTATGTCATTAATTTAGCATTTGATTAGCAAGTATGTCTGCTATGCGGCTGTTTCTGATAAATTATTGTGTGACACTTGCAATTTTATTGTTCTCTATGTTTTTTGCAAAGAAAAAAAAATATAAAAGTTACTTGCGAGTTTATTTTTTTTAAAACGCATTAAAATTCAGGCTGCTGACGTCACTTACCTATTCGTTAAAAAATAAACTATTGCATGAAGTCACTCGAAATTTGTATCGCATTATATCGTCTCAATATTTCGTTTATATGTCAAAAGAAAAAAAATCGAGTCCAATATTTTTGGTAATCTTAGGTACTGACGTGGTAAAGGAAAATATCCTAATGTCACATTGTCTAGCCACCAAGGGCAAGCGAAAGGTGAAGATGATCAGTTATTCAGTGTCTACGTCGTGGAAGTCTTGAGCATCAACGCCGTGTTACTAGCCTGTCGGTTTTCTATCGATTGCACTTTGGGGAGTGTGCGACGGAATTGCATAGTTTAATTCCGCCAAGCCCGTTCCATCATCGGACCACAAGACATACGGCGATGCGCCACCGGTACATGGTGGATATCCCCCCCACACGCACAAAATGTTTTAATAGTGCGTACAGACATAGCTGACAGAGTCTGTGTTTCCTGATAGCTACATCCTGGGAGTCTTTGAGTCAAGAGTGAATAGGTCATCGCTTAAGACCACATCATCGCTTACCATCAGGTGAGATAGTGGTCAAACGCGTGCCTATCAATAGTAAAAAAAAAACAAAAACTTACCTAAGTAGTGCCAAATCATACTCGAAGGTGGCAGGGTCGAAGTGCGGGTGACTGGCGACGATCTGCACGCGTCGCTCGACGAAGCCGTAAGGCTCGTCGCTCTGGGCCAAGTCGTGTTCACCCAGCCTTACTAGCAGTTCTGATGGGGGGACGCTGTGGAGGAAAATATGTGTTTAGGGTCATGGAATTTGTATGGATGAGATAAATCAATAATGGCGGTGGGGTCATTGGTATTCGACCTATCTATGAGAGGTGGTTTTTGTACTGCAGTGTTTGAGTATGAGATAGTGCAACTGGCTGGCTGGTTTCCCCCCGAATTAAGCTCACTTGCAAGTTGCATTAGATTGCGGACTACCGAGGTATAAGTTTTAAGAACTTTATTTCTCATAAGAACAACATAGTTCACTTAAAATGAGATTTATAAATTAACTTAAACTAAGATACACTTTTATGCTCAAGTGTAGGTATAACAAATAACATGACAATGAATAAAATTATATCAACTGTCGTAGGTACAGTAGGTACTGACAATATGCGATTTTAATTTATTTTTAAATATGTTTAATTTAGTACATTCCTTNCAGGTGAGATAGTGGTCAAACGCGTGCCTATCAATAGTAAAAAAAAAAAAAAAACTTACCTAAGTAGTGCCAAATCATACTCGAAGGTGGCAGGGTCGAAGTGCGGGTGACTGGCGACGATCTGCACGCGTCGCTCGACGAAGCCGTAAGGCTCGTCGCTCTGGGCCAAGTCGTGTTCACCCAGCCTTACTAGCAGTTCTGATGGGGGGACGCTGTGGAGGAAAATATGTGTTTAGGGTCATGGAATTTGTATGGATGAGATAAATCAATAATGGCGGTGGGGTCATTGGTATTCGACCTATCTATGAGAGGTGGTTTTTGTACTGCAGTGTTTGAGTATGAGATAGTGCAACTGGCTGGCTGGTTTCCCCCCGAATTAAGCTCACTTGCAAGTTGCATTAGATTGCGGACTACCGAGGTATAAGTTTTAAGAACTTTATTTCTCATAAGAAAAACATAGTTCACTTAAAATGAGATTTATAAATTAACTTAAACTAAGATACACTTTTATGCTCAAGTGTAGGTATACAAAATAACATGACAATGAATAAAATTATATCAACTGTCGTAGGTACAGTAGGTACTGACAATATGCGATTTTAATTTATTTTTAAATATGTTTAATTTAGTACATTCCTTTATGTCGTTTGGCAGGTTGTTGTACACTTGTGCTCCCTCATAAATAATGCTTTTTTGCCGTATGTGAATGTGCGTGGCTGGGTCAGTTGCAACGTGTGTTTATTTTTTAGTTTATTAGAGCTTGTAATGTTTTAACGTAACATAGACCAAATAAATATTTTATAGAATGAACTCCGGTTTTTGGAAAGCAATTATCGACGCTTCAAAAATGAAACACTAGTCACGGGTTGCGACAGTCATTATTGAGATCTCTCTCTATCACACAAAGGTTTGCTGAAAACTCAACTTTGAGTTAAGCTTGCCTATGCACTTGTACATGAACTTCATTATCACTGTATAAAAGCTGTTTTGGTGTACAAAGAATAAGGAAGAATTCAACATGATATCAACAGGAAAATAAAAAAAATACTACCAGTATTTTTTTTATTTTCCTGTTCAGCTGGATCCGGTTTGACTGGAAGCCGACCCCAATATGGTTGGGAAAAAGACTAGGCAGATGATGATGAGTCAACAAGAAAATAAACAGTTTCTTAAATTGAAACCCATCACGAAATTCCTTAAAACATAAAA
>NDFZ01000289.1:0-10630 GCA_002192655.3 Mamestra configurata | reverse complement strand
TCTTAGATTATTACAATGACTAATCATTTGTTTAAATATTATTTAATTACTAATTACTTGACAATTTCCGTAAAACATACTTAAAAAACATTAAAAAAGCCTTACTAAATACTTTGTTCTTTAAGTATCATACTCTGGGTGCATCGTCCTCACATAATATTAAATTAATTTTTGTATACCAAATTTTGTAAAATCATTATTTGAAAAGAGTAACTATGGAGTTTCTTGTCCGTTCTTCTCCATAAGAATCTACCTTTCCGAATGGACAGTAGAGTCACTTTATTGATGTAACATTATTATTTTACTGAACTGTAAACGATGACGTTCAAAAGTGCCGTTTAATGGCCTAATTGAAATAAACGTTTTGACTTTTGAATTTAGCAGATATTAGCCAGTTAAACTTGTCAGTTTGACTTTGTAGTATGTTTTTTAACGGGAAAGTCTAACAAAATTAAGTCGTCATGGCGGCTTGCTACAGCAGCTACAGATAAATGGTCTCGTCTCCTCCGGACCTACTTATGCAAACATGAACCAACCAACACAATGATAGTTTTGAGAAAAAGCCGTTCTTGTCCAAATTGTGAATACAACTAAATAATAATAATTTATTTCAGACGAGGTTGCTCATAGAGTGTTAGTAAAACACACGTACAAACAACAAACTTTAATAATTATTATCTTATATGTAGGCCAAACCAGTGCCTCCGATAGGATTCTCAATATGTTTAGCAATGACCCTCAGGTAGCCGTTAGGACTGTCTGTCACTCTGCGCATCAACGATGCTGCTCTTATTTTAATTATGGCATAATAGCCATCCACTTGTGATTCTGCAAACATCGCTGACGCACTGCAATAGCGAGGTAGCCCCATGAACACCCTGAACGCATTGTTATATTGAACTCTTAGAGCGTTCACGACCCGCTGCGTGCGGTTGGTCCACATGCTGCAGTGTAAAATGATTGACAGAAGGCCCTGAGCAATGTTGTTTTGACTGCCTTTCAACAACTGCCAAATCTGCGAGCCAGCAAATTACAGCGAATCGCGAGCCACCCGAGAACGCGTTCCACCTCAACTAATGTGCTTGTAATTATCGAAAAGTTTTATTTATAATATTATATAAAATACTGTGCTCTATGTATACGAATATAATATTGATGAAAATCATTTCACATTGTTTCGTCATTTAAATAAAACTCAATGGTTCCTTTTTGCAAAACTATTTGTGGGTTGATCCTTTGTAATCCAAAAACAAATAATACAATTTAAATTAAAGGGACAAAAAACGTGATTTTTTCGGTTTATGGTATGGAACCCTTCGTGTGAGAGTCCGACTCGCACTTGGCGGTTTTATTTGTTGAATGGTCTACCTACACTCTACATTGTCGTCTCATACCACTATATTAATGAAACATTTAAAAATAAATTATTTTGAAAAGAGTAACACTTGAGTTTCTTTTCGGTCCTTCTCCGTAAGAAACGACTGTGGGAATATAAGTGCCCATGTATGTGTAACAAAATATTTCAAGGTTCAAGGTAACTAATGAATAATTTTTTCACAACATTAATGTTTGAAAATGTTTCGTGGCTACTAGATAATCAATGTCGGGATTTAGGTAGATAATATCTACTTACCTAAATCAATAGACGGCACGGTTGGCGCAGTGGTTGAGCGATTGACGACTGCGCTGCGTGTCGCGGGATCGATTCCCGTACGGAACAAATATGTGTTTGGCTTACAGATAGTTGTTCCGGGTCTGGCTGTTTGTGTTTGTGACTTTGTACGTTTGTAAACGCACCCACGATATAGAAGTAATCCTAGTGTGGGGCAAAGTAAAAAAAAACTTTAAAAAATATCTACGTACTCCTCGTAGCGTATCAAAATTCATACGTTATTTTTATTCTACTTATACTTATTTACTTAAACTTTATGTACAATAGTGGTACATGGGTGGACAACAAGGCATTTTCTACCAGTCAACCTTTGGGTTAAAAAAACTATACTGTGGTAGGTGTACAACAAAAAAACAAAATTGAATATAGAATTTTGTTTCGGAAAGAATATACTAGATGTCCGCCCGCGGCTCCGCCCGCGGTAATGTCGAAAATTATCCCAAGGGAACATGTTCTCGAGATGATAAGTGAAAGAGTAACAAACATCCACCCATCCATCCACTTTCGTAAAGTTAATATGGACACATAGGTGTATGGAAGCATCCAATTTTTTTTCCTGATTTCGGGTTTGGTCCCAAAGTAAATGTTGTTTATAATCATGTGTACTTTCACTCCCAAAGAGGTTGTTAGTGTTTTACTAATAACCGTGTATAATACTAAAATTATTAACTAATAAATATGTTTTTTTCTGATTAAGAGAACTCATAATAATTATGACGAAGACCAAACTAAGAATACNTGTGTACTTTCACTCCCAAAGAGGTTGTTAGTGTTTTACTAATAACCGTGTATAATACTAAAATTGTTAACTAATAAATATGTTTATTTCTGATTAAGAGAACTCATAATAATTATGACGAAGACCAAACTAAGAATACTACTACTACTAGTTTTTTTGGATTTTACGCTTAAAGGAAAAAAATATCTCAGCCTTCTTGATGTCAAGGGATAACATATTCCAGAGCTTAATGGTAGAAATAGCGTAGGAATTAGATAAACACTCGGTGCGGCGAGAAGGAATATGAAGTACTTAAGTTGAGACTGGCCTGTTGGTCGAGTGGTTAGTGGCCCTGACTTCTAAACCGGGGGTCGTGGGTTCGATTCCCACCCAGGACAAATATTTGTGTGATGAACATGATCATTTGTTCTGTGTCTGGGTGTAATTTGTCTATAATATGTATGTATTTAGAAATATGTAATGTACTATCGGTAAACACATATCTATTCACACACACTCACACCACACACACCACACATTCTTACACACCTCCACATGACAGCGCGTCTATTAATGATTACTTTGTGTTTGTTTTTGTTTATATTTTTTATTTATATCACTCTCTTCCTAATACCTACTAAAATGGAATGTCTATTCAATAGCTTATATTATGAGTTGTAACTAGTGGAAGACCGGAACTTCCTAACACAAGTATATTTCTTACTTAAATGGAAATTCCCTAATGACCTAATGATAACGTATTTTTAAGTTATTGAAATAAACATTTATTATTTATTTATTATATAAGTATGTTTATCAGTTGTCTGGTTGCTATAGCACAGGCTCTGCCTAGTTTGGGATCGGATGACCGTGTGTGAGTTGTCCCAAGATATTATTATTATAGATATATTATTATTAAGTTATCAATACATGTGCATTTTATAGAATTACAGTAACATGCTTGCGAGTTAACATTTCAGTACAAAATCAATGACTATCATAATGCATCCTCATACTCGTAAAATGTGAAGCATTTTAATTGTGATTTTAAGTTCTTTCAATCATTCTCGCCATACTAGTAGTAGAATGCGTATTGTCTTCATATAATTAATTAAAATAAATACTACATCACCTGCATTATATTAATTATAAGTAATTAAAACTTCTAACCGTCTTCATTCTGTATCTCGTTCCGGTAAAAGAAAGTCGTATATCAAAATGAAACTCCTGCTGGTTTTCGCAGGTGTCTTAGTACTGGCAATTTGCGGCAAAAATTCCATTTCATCCGATGATGAGACGAATCCAATCCTGGTTTTCTACATAAACACTTACGTGGAAGATGAAGATAAAGAACTTCGTGAAAACTATCAACGTATGAATAGAGAAGAAAATGAACGCCTAATGGGAACCACACCAGGAAAGGTCTACAAAATGGATCATAAGAGTAAGTAACTACGATACTCCCTTGATGTCCTACTGCTGGGCAAAAGCCTCCTTAAAGTTCTTGCTGGTTCTCAGTACGTTTCCCCGCGACTTTTCGAACCAGTCGTCGACAGCGCCTTCCATCGGAGACCCATTATAAATAGCTTCATTTTTTGACCGACCGACCTTAATGCTTTGAGTTGAGAATTGCATGGAGGCTTTTGCTCAGCGCTCAACAAGCCCGTCACACATTCCCAACCACTGCAACTCCTGAAAGCCAGAATCAACATAGGCTACAACCAGAAAAACGCCGAGTAAACGAAGCTCGACGAGTCCCGGAGAAACGATTCAACTGTCTTGGATTCTGCAACGAAATTAATCAGAAAATAACAGCGGAGTAGTAGTTAAAAATATAATTTCCACTTGCTCAGCCGTCAGTGTTAGTTTGGCTGACCCCCCTTCATCCAATCAAGTCTTACTGCTACGTAATAAAGTCGCTGTGAAAGCCAAACTATTACCAAGCACACGCGGCTGACACTCAGAATGACAAACTAATTCGATCAGAATCGAGAGAAAAATCGATTAAACATCATTTTACATTTTATGTTCCTACTAGCCTTTGCCCGCGGATTCGTACGCGCATACCCCGTTTTTTCCCGTTTCCGTAAGAATTTCGGGAAGTCTTTTCTCAGTGCTCCCCTACAATCCTCATGGGACCTAAATGCCACATCTCAGCTTTCTACGACCAGTAGTATCGGCTGTGCGTTATCCGTCAGTCACTCAGTAGCGGAAGAGTTATATGTATATATATATTGATTAGTGGCATGGGATAGGATAGGATTAGTTTGGGTAAGCTCGTTCCATCGTCAACTTTGTCTCTGTCATCTATGACCTAGACTATGAGTTAAGAGCAAAAACATCTCAAATAAAAAAAAATGGTATGATTTTAGGATAGATTGATGTTGGTCTGAACCGGCTTAAGCCAAACTAAATTTTTCGTTGTTCCAGAAAGAATGGTGCCTTCAGAAGTACTAGATCTCCCGTATCTTGTAAAGTATTGTGACAACAAAGCGTGTTTATTTATGTGTCAACTGCTCGACTACAGGAAGGCTGAATGTCTGAACCTAAAGAGGTGCCAGTGTTCCGACCTTCGTTCAAAAGTTGTCTGGCGAGTCTGACTCAAGTTAGGGCATGAACAATAAACTTTTAGAAAGGTATTTTGCACATATTTTGTATTTAGGATCTCCCTGGAAAAATGTCTTGATTACAAAACTATTTCAGTCATCACAATAAATACAACACGTAGAATATGTAACCTTACGTCCACACTTTAATGCGAGAAAGATACACGGGTCTTTGTGAAACCACGGGACGCGGTTGCTTGTTTAAAACTTACTTAAAC
Organism: Mamestra configurata; assembly: GCA_002192655.3. Taxonomy (NCBI): domain Eukaryota; kingdom Metazoa; phylum Arthropoda; class Insecta; order Lepidoptera; family Noctuidae; genus Mamestra; species Mamestra configurata. The sequence continues at coordinate 5,416 of NDFZ01000289.1, read as the reverse complement.
AAGTAATCTATTGTTTAATAGCGAATGTACTAGATTGGAAATTACGGATTAGTGAGATTGTTGAATCTCACTAATTGGCTTGGCTAGGGTTGCCTCAACCACCTCCTTCTTTAATCCTTTATTGTACACCATAATAGCTTATATTAATTCACAGTGATTTAAATAGTTCATGTACAAATGCCTTCTTAGGCGTCCTTTTTAGTCGATAGACAAAAATATAACACCCTTTTGGTGCTGTCGAGTAAAAAAGGTTCTAATTTTAACCCAACCCCTGAAGAAGGGTAATGTTTTTGAATAAAATGTTCAACGTTTTAGCTTTAACATAGCTGTTTTAGCTAAGTAGGCACCTACTCATTTACTAAATAAAATTCAATGAATGAACCTACATTATGTTGCTCCAATTATAAGACCAAGACATATTATCCGTTGTTCCAGAACCATACAGGACTCCGCAGGATTTTTTTAGATTCACAATAGATAGACCGAACTGTGACGAGCTCACGTGTACATACATTTGTGAAGTTCTCGACTACAGAATCAGCTACTGTGAGACTGTCACAATTTGTTATTGTGCCAAATTTAGATGTTTAAATTGCGATTTAATTGAAGAAAACGTACTTGACGAAGATGGTAATAATGGAACGAGTACTACTGAAAACCAACTTGTCGAAGACGAAAATGTTATGAGTGAAAACCAACTCAGAGATGGAAATAATGTTACAGGTAAGAATGTGCTTAAGACTTGATTGAATTTGAAACAAAAAGTTGCTTCCGTCTATCCAAAATATGTTTCTTATCATTTCCATCTTTATGGAATTCGGTGCCAGTTTTTTAAGTTTTAGTTCCTTTTCCAAACGATTGACAGTCGCAGATTATTTGCTATCATGCATACCGATGACTTACAATTATTGAGAACCTCTTTGTTTTTGATGTCGGTTAAAAAACCTATTGTCTGCTGCTACGTTTGTAATCATGTATTTTATTTTTTAAAGATTTGTTTTCGTTAATACCNTGCCAGTGTACCGACCTTCGTTCAAAAGTTGTCTGGCGAGTCTGACTCAAGTTAGGGCATGAACAATAAACTTTTAGAAAGGTATTTTGCACATATTTTGTATTTAGGATCTCCCTGGAAAAATGTCTTGATTACAAAACTATTTCAGTCATCACAATAAATACAACACGTAGAATATGTAACCTTACGTCCACACTTTAATGCGAGAAAGATACACGGGTCTTTGTGAAATCACGGGACGCGGTTGCTTGTTTAAAACTTACTTAAACAAGTAATCTATTGTTTAATAGCGAATGTACTAGATTGGAAATTACGGATTAGTGAGATTGTTGAATCTCACTAATTGGCTTGGCTAGGGTTGCCTCAACCACCTCCTTCTTTAATCCTTTATTGTACACCATAATACGAGTAGCTTATATTAATTCACAGTGATTTAAATAGTTCATGTACAAATGCCTTCTTAGGCGTCCTTTTTAGTCGATAGACAAAAATATAACACCCTTTTGGTGCTGTCGAGTAAAAAAGGTTCTAATTTTAACCCAACCCCTGAAGAAGGGTAATGTTTTTGAATAAAATGTTCAACGTTTTAGCTTTAACATAGCTGTTTTAGCTAAGTAGGCACCTACTCATTTAGTACCAGGTACCAGACTAAATAAAATTCAATGAATGAACCTACATTATGTTGCTCCAATTATAAGACCAAGACATATTATCCGTTGTTCCAGAACCATACAGGACTCCGCAGGATTTTTTTAGATTCACAATAGATAGACCGAACTGTGACGAGCTCACGTGTACATACATTTGTGAAGTTCTCGACTACAGAATCAGCTACTGTGAGACTGTCACAATTTGTTATTGTGCCAAATTTAGATGTTTAAATTGCGATTTAATTGAAGAAAACGTACTTGACGAAGATGGTAATAATGGAACGAGTACTACTGAAAACCAACTTGTCGAAGACGAAAATGTTATGAGTGAAAACCAACTCAGAGATGGAAATAATGTTACAGGTAAGAATGTGCTTAAGACTTGATTGAATTTGAAACAAAAAGTTGCTTCCGTCTATCCAAAATATGTTTCTTATCATTTCCATCTTTATGGAATTCGGTGCCAGTTTTTTAAGTTTTAGTTCCTTTTCCAAACGATTGACAGTCGCAGATTATTTGCTATCATGCATACCGATGACTTACAATTATTGAGAACCTCTTTGTTTTTGATGTCGGTTAAAAAACCTATTGTCTGCTGCTACGTTTGTAATCATGTATTTTATTTTTTAAAGATTTGTTTTCGTTAATACCACAAATACTGTTTTTTCTTTTTTAAATTAAGGCGTTTAATTTTGTTAAAGATTACGGTACTTACTACTTGTGTGTGTTAAGGTATAATAAAATGTTGCAAATTAATGTTTGTTTCATTGTTACGCAATATACTGAAGACGGATAATTGACTTCACAATCACAGCACTGTCTTCCACATCTACAGTTATTTGAAAGAAAAAGTGTAACAAAAACGCCGTGACGTCATAAGGGTCGACCTTGCGTCCGCACCAGATTAATGATCTCGTCTCTCCGGGCCAGGTATCCCGCCTCAGAAAGTAAGAATGATTGCAACACTTTTTCTACCGCCACCTTTGTACACTGGCAACTTATAGCGGTATTTAGGTCTTCCTTGAAGTTGCTCTAAAAATTATGACGGCAATTTCAGTCGAGGTAATCTGATTTATGTATAAAAAGTGAGTTTGTTTAAAATAATTACCGTGTATTAGTGTTATTTTGTTGTAAATATTTTTTTAAAACCTTGAAGACAGATTTGGTAGATGGTTCTTGGATGGCAGGACAATGTCTGTGGGTTCTAGGCGTGACCTTACACTGGCAATTGCGAATGTCGAAATTCTAAATTATTCAGGACTGATCAGGTGACATTTCTAAAACTCATGTCAATTCCATACATTTTTGACTTTCACCAATCGTTTGTTACCGCTGATAGTACTTTGTGTGGGTCTTATTATGAAGTCGCGTTAGTCAGTTGTTTTTCAAATGTCTTGACGAGTAAGGAATGAGGTCACCTCAGGCTTAAGTGTTAGTGCCCTCACTTGTCCCTGAGATTGTAGAGTACCTACGATTGAGTGGTTAGGGATCTCCCCTCAATATTGTCTGCACATGACTAATATTTACTGATACGGCTTTTGTGACTGCAGATGGCTGATGAATCATTTCTTTGCTATGTATGTGTTATAAATAACTTTTAACTTTATGATTAATTGACGGATTCCTTAACGACGCAAAAGTGCCTGCTGTTGAAATATTTGCTTAAGTTTGTGTACAATGTAGATACAATGTCATTCATAAGATATTGAATTTATGTGTCACAAAGTCACCTTTTTTTANCCTGCTGTTGAAATATTTGCTTAAGTTTGTGTACAATGTAGATACAATGTCATTCATAAGATATTTCATAAGAATTTATCTGTCACAAACTCACCTTTTTTTACTACCTACTTTACTTACTTTACAAACTGATAATGACATTTTCAGTGAACTCAAGTGCTAATACAAAAATTACTATTTTGGAGTTTATTGTACCTACTTATTTTTACAATTAAATATCACATTGTCGGCACTATAGGTCCAGTGTAAAGAACCAATTTACTTAAGAATACAATTATATTGTTTGTATATGACTGTTTGATGCCAAAATAAAAATAAAATCTGTGTTGCCGACCCAACATGATTCTAGCAGGATAGTTGAAACCGGCTCCATGGCCATATGTCAAAATTGAATAATAATATAAGAGCCGCTATAGCTGCTAAAAACTACCCTAGTGATGTGGTTACTTTAGTATAATATTTGACTCTTAGCGATCCACAAATTCAACAAAAAACAAAAACAGAAATTGTTAAGTTTATTCTTTGAACCACTTGAGATTTTTCAAGTCATGGCAACGAGCAAAGTGGCTGAACATCTGTGGCAGTTTAACTAACCAACAGTTTGTTCGTAATAGCTAATAATTTCTTTTAACGTTGCCCTTTAATCTTATCGTAATGGTAACGGTTATCGGAGATAGGCGCGCTTAATATCGCCTAGGTTTTGTTGAAAAGTTTTGAAGGTGATGGCGCTTTGGGGATCGGAAGATTTACTTTTAGAGGTGAGAAAAAAGTCCTGATGTTTGTTTCGTTTGCTGAAAGTTACACTATCAAAGAAGCAGTTTTAGAGAAATGAATCCTAGTTCTGAGAGGTCAGTTAAGACTATGTTTAACAGCATAAATAAAAGTAATGATCGAAAATCCAATTACTTGGATTTATGTTGTACTTTTAAAATATGTAGGTGATTTAATTACGTGGACTTAGGTGCCTTTAAGTTCTGCGTTAAGAAGTGTTGTTAATTTATTAACCCTAGTTAGCCAGGATATCTATCAAACTTTGAAATTTAAGTATTCTATTTATGTTTATGGCAATGGTATCAATGTCGACAATTAAAGAAGGGGTTGACACTTCGTATCTCCAACTTCTACATTCAAAACTAGTTAATATTATGATACATAACGTAAATAGCTTTTCAGAAACTTTGACAAGCTAGCAACTAGAAGTACGTAGGTAGTGTTTAATTTACAATAACTTATGTACTTACCTAGTGATTGATATTTTCCCGCCAATCTTGTCTACAAACACCTTTTACCTTTAACACGCGATACTTAGCTACGCTACAGGTATTCTGTCTGTAATCTAAGTCTACCCCGGTCGGAACTCATTTCACGGCGTCGCGCCGCCAAATTAATTATTTGCTGGCGTTAATTGCGCAGGGCGGGCTCGAATCTATAGAAATTAATGTAGAACTTGAGACGCTGAGTCTATGAAAAATTGTTGTTGGTCGGCCAAGATTTTACCAATGATGCATTTTGAGAAATATTGTTTTGAATGTCTTGATGCGTTTGTCGTAGATAGAACTTAGTCGAAACAGGTTTTACAATATATTTTATCAACTTTGACTGTATTTTGTGGTTGGGATCTTTAATAGATATAATTTGCTGTTGGTAGTTTATGTACCATGATACACGAAATTCTTTCTGATAGAATAGAGTATTGATTCAGTCAGAACTAGAGATGCCGCGAATACTCGTTATTATTCGGTATCATTATTCGACATTTTTTTTGTTACTCGCCGAATACTTAGTAATAGTGTCTATTATTCGACATTCGGCGAATATAGTTGTCTAAATAAAAATACACTTTTAATGAGCAGAAAAACTAAAGACTTAAAAAATAATGAAACTTTTATTACTCTTTAAAAACAAAACACACTTAGTATTATTATCATATTATCATTAATATAAAAGTTAGGCAATTATCAGTAATGTTGAAGTTAATTAGTTAAGCTTTTTAATTATAAAATAATATTTAAAG
>NDFZ01000288.1:0-10626 GCA_002192655.3 Mamestra configurata | reverse complement strand
TATTGTATTTATGGGACATTCATGACAATGTGTAGATGTACAGTAAAATAAGTTATCCAATAGCAAAGANATATTTTGCTGAGCGTAGTCCAAAGGGTTTTTAATCTGTTTTTAAAAACATTTAAAAAAAAGTAGGTTAATTGGTGCCAGCGTTAAAAACGTGTGGCCCAATAAAAAAAAACTTATGAGTGGATTTAATTCAGGATAAGCTTCAATTATTGTATTTATGGGACATTCATGACAATGTGTAGATGTACAGTAAAATAAGTTATCCAATAGCAAAGACAAGTAGTCATATGATAAGAAAGTAGTCGTAGGTACTGCTATACAACGTGTAACAGAATAAACGCAATACCACTTAAGGGGTCATTGTATTCATCATAATGAACAAATTTAATTATGGGACCAACCCTGAAATCGCAAAAAAAATCAGCTGTTTAGTACATTTTGTCGAGTTATGCGCACAGAAATGTATGGGGTGACCGATTTTTTTTTGGGATGTCAATGTTGGTCACAAAGTAAAAGTTGTTCATAATGATGATAACAATAAGGGGTATTGCGTTATCCTGTTACATGTTGTATAATAGGCAAATACTAACACCGCACATATTGATTTATATATTTAAAAAAATGTTACATATTTAACACTCAGTCATTAGGTACACTCAGTAATAACATTGGTAAGGATAATAGTATAAATATTTTCATGTATATTTTACCGGAGTTAAACTTAACTACTAAAAAAAATAAATAAAAAAACCCGTGTGCAAAAAACTAAAAAATTAAAATAGTATCTGATGTAGCGAGTGTTACATAGTTAAATCTCTGATTTGATATCACTAACTTGATGCAGCCGCGAGGCATTCTTGTTTTCGTTCGTTTTCTTCTTTCTTTCGTCCTTTTTTATATTTTGAAAAGAAAAGTTTGATTGCCTGTTTTTATTTATAAGAATTTGTAAAAAAGCAAAAAATGTGCGTGATCCAATCTGAGAAAAAACTGTAGTTTCAGAACTTAACTTAACAGTGGCCAGCTAGGTCCAGCGATGCTGTTCTGTCCTAGTAGAAGACTTATTTTTGAGAAGAAACCCTTAAAAATAATAACTTTGTGTTTTTTTAGTTCAATTTTGAAGTGCTCGTGCCAATTCTATAAAAAAACCCAAAAACCTTATTAGGACTACTATTAAGAACATAAAAAATCAGTCAAATCGTTCTCAAGTGCTGCATTTACCAGTAACAGCATTTAATTTATGGTTAGATATAAGAACTTTTAAAATCAATGTCGGATGGATCACAATCAGGGTTTAGAACCTTTATGCATAAAGTACACACTATATAAATATTTGTGTTTTATAGTAAGAACGTATATATAGAATATGTTAGTATACATCGTGTATCAGAATTAACGCATATCATCATTATAATGACTCTTAATGTGGGATTTACCCTGAAATCGATACAATATACAAAATTTCAGGTTCTGCGTTAATTCTGTGAGACGTTGTATAAATAAAAATGTAAAAGATATATAAAATATAGAAGAGTTGGTTTCCCGTTTCTTACCGAGGGTGTCGTAAGAGGCGACTAAGGGATTCATTACGTGATGGGCAGCAGCGTCCTCTGATTCCAATCACCAATCACTGAGCTGAGAGTCAGAAGCGTATGCCCCAAAATCCAAGTATCCAAATAAGGGATATACTTATTACCAGGCCGTAATTCAAATTTCCACCCTACATACGTATTTTGTAATAGTAGCTCCAAGTACACGTCTACGTACAATGGCAACATTAATTGCAGTTTTAGTAGTAGGATTATAGGTGCGCCGGTTTGGTGCAGTTTTATTGGAGATGCACTGGTTGTTTAATAACAGGGTCTACAATATTTTTTAAGCTGTGTAAGCCTTTTATATGCACCTTTTCTGTACACAGTGACTCAAAATAAATTAAAATCAAAATATAGCTTTCTTCCAGTGAAAGAATGTTCGTAATTGGATCTGTACTTCCAAAGATAACCTCATTTTTTATTATTTTTGTTCAGATTACTGGTTAGCAACAAAAATAAAAATGGCGAGTGAAAAAAAACGGGTCATATAGTAACTTTTCGATATTAGTTTGTTACTAAATATTAAGTTAATGCTATGTTATTTACAATTTCTTTGTAAGTGTATTGAAAAACATCGTCTTATGAAGCCCTTGACTACGGCTTGTGAGTTAATTCCACCTCAACTAACATGACAACGTTTTCCCACTTACATCAACTTCTAATACGGTGCATTATTGGAGGTAGTATAAGATGTAAGTACAATTACCTAAAACGTATATAAGTAACACGTGATTTAACATTTGCTTCACATTCTAGTAGTTGTAAATAATAAAACTATTTAGTTTTTTGTAGATATGCATAAAGTAAATTGTATATATTGTCATAGTTTCGTTGGTGAAATTCACCTAAAATATTTGCGGAGCTTAGCCCAAAGGGTTTAAGTCTGTTTTTAAAAACATAAAAAAGTAGGTAAATTGGTGCCAGCGTTCAAAACGTGTGGCCCCATAAAAAAAAACTTAGGAGTGGATTTAACTCAGGATAAGCTTCAATCATTGTATATATGGGATATTCACAACAACATTTAGCTGTATAGTAAAATAAGTTATCCAATAGTAAAGTCAAGTAGTCATATGATAAGAAAGTAGTCGTAGGTACTGCTATACAACGTGTAACAGAATAAACGCAACACCACTTAAGGGGTAATTGTACTCATCATTATGAACAACTTTTACTTGTGACTGTTAAAGGGTATTGCGTTTATCATGTTACACGTTGTATAATAGGCAAATACTAACACTGTACATATTAATTTATATATTTAAAAATTGTTACATATTTAACACTAAATCATTAGGTGTATAATAATAACATTGTATGCGCATAGAAATGTATGGGATGACCGATTTTTTTTGGGATTTCAATGTTACTCACAAAGTAAAAGTTGTTCATAATGATGAGTACAATAACCCCTTAAGGGGTATTGCGTTTATCCTGTAACACGTTGTATAATAGGCAAATACTAACACTGTACATATTAATTTATATATTTAAAAATTGTTACATTTTTAACACTAATTCATTAGGTGTTTAATAATAACATTGGTAAGGATAACAGTATAAATATTTTCATTAATATTTGACCGGAGTTAAACTTAACTAATAAAAAATAAATAAAAAAAACCCGTGTGCAAATAACTAAAAATTTCAAATATTATCTAATGTAGCGAGTGTTAGATATTTTAGTTAAATCTCTGATTTGATACTACCAACTTGATGCAGCCGCGAGGCATTCTTTTTTTCGTTCGTTTTCTTCTTTCTTCGGTCCTTTTTTATATTTTTGAAAAGAAAAGTTTGATTGCCTGTTTTCTTATTTATAAGAATTGGTAAGAAAGCCAGAAATGTTATGGTGCGCGATCCAATCTCAGAGAAAAACTGAGCTTCAGAACTAAACTTAACAAATCAGCATCAGTGGTCAGCTAGGTCCAGTGATGCTGTTCTGTCCAAGTAGAAGACTTAATAATTTAAAAGAAACTCTTAAAAATAAACCCTTTGTGTTTTTTTGTTCAATTTTGAAGTGCTCATGTCAATTCTATAAAAAAAACCCCGAAACCTTATTTGGACTACTATTAGAACATAAAAAATCAGTCGAATCGTTCTCAAGTGCTGCATATATCAGAAACAGCATTTAATTTATTGTTAGATATAAGAACTTTTAAAATCAATATCGCATGGATCACAATCAGGGTTTAGAACCTTTATGCATAAAGTACACACTATGTAAATATTTGTGCTTTATAGTAAGTAAGTATATATTAGTATACATCGTGTATCAGTATTAACGCATCTCATCATTATAAGAACTTTTAATATGGAATTAACCCTGAAATCGATACAATCGCCCCATTTCAGGTTCTGCGTTTATTCTGTTATACGTTGTAACATTTAATAGATAGGTAATATAGAAGAGTAGTAGAGCTTTTTTGTGCAAAAGCTCGCCCGGGGAAGTACTACCACCATACCTATTTCTGCCGCCAGTGTTACTGTGTTACGGTTTGAAGGGAATGGTTGCCGGTATAGTTACAGGCACAACAGACCTTACACCTTGGTCTTTGGATGACAACGCGTCTGCATGCCGCTGGCATTGCAGATGCATTCAGATAAGGTACAGAATGTCATAGGATCAGAATAAGTGGATTCCAACTTAGTGATGGGTGATTTACGCTCCGACTACGATCGTTAAACCGCCGCGTATGGTCTGCAATGTCTTTGGGTATTGTCGAGCCCATAGGCGCTGGCGCCGACTATTTACCGTAACGTGGGCCGTCTGCTTGCTTCCCATTCTATGACGAAAGAGAAAAAACGTCTTTTATAATGCGCACAGCAAAGGAGTGGAACTCTCTGCCTGCGTCTGTGTTTCCGAACGCATACGACCCTTATCTCTTCAAAATTAGAGTGAACAGGCTTCTTCTGGGTAAGCTCGCTCCATCGTCGACTTTGTCTCTGTCATCTATGACCTAGACTAGAGTCAAGAGCAAACCCATATTAAATANAACCCATATTAAAAAAAAAAAAAAAAAAAAAAAACATTAATTCTTTGCTTCTTTCTGTTATAAAGAAACATCCGTCTTCTTTTAATCTCAATATGAAAACGATAAATTTGAATGAAATTAATCAATCAATCAATCATTTATTGCGAACCACGGTATCGCACTGCGGTTTGCTGTAAAAAACCCAATGGTGGATTAAGCTGACCTTTGTACATTAGGGAACTTACTACATAGAAAGGGCAGTGTAAGACGAAAACGGCTCCTATCTCAGTATACGCTGTGATATTTTTAATATAAAATAGAGATTGAATCAAACATCCCAGTTTAAAATATTGGTTCCTATCTTTAAAGTTTTAAATATGTTGCCCCGTGTGGTGTCGGCAAAGAATGGCACCACCCCGTTTCTTCCCGAGGGTGTCGTAAGAGGCGACTAAGGAATTCATTAAAGGATGGGCAGCAGCGTCCTCTGATTCCAGCCACCCATCACTGAGCCGAGAGTCACATGCATGTTACCCAAAATCAGAGTATCCAAATATGTATGTTCATGGAAACTCGATAGATGTGAGAGGTGCAGAAGTGGTCGATGTGGTGACGATAAGAAGAGGCCCATGTCCAGCCCAGCAGTGACACCTCTATCGGAATTTTCTCCGAAGTAGTCTTATCAAAACATCGGAAATAAATCTAGCCGATGGAGTTTCTGGTCAAATAAGTTTGAAGCAGGGCCCTTCGTTGTCTCCAAAACCGTTCCGATTATGGATATATCGAAGGGCTAATAATACAAACATTTGACCTTCGATAGCAACACATCTTTCTGATAAGGTAGAAGAACTTGAATCTTTACAAAATGAATGCAAAGTATATTATAACATTAGACGTTTAAACTTTTATTATAAAAAGGTAATGTTTGTAAGTTTGTATGTAGAGGGTATTCTCTGGATCTACTGAACCGATTTTGAAGCAGTGATTTTTTTCCTCCTGATTTATTTTTCACTCTATTGCAAAATATAATCTAGGCACTTAGGTCTCTTTAACTTCCCTTCTGATACAAATTAAAAAAAAAATCTCTTCTCTACTGACTTGACAACCTTTTAACATTAAGTAAATGTGAAACTGGTTGTTTTTTAGCCTGATATTTAACATGCGAAATTTCGAAAGGGGTGGACTCTTAGTGACATAGTCACCCCATTGTAAGTCAGAGCTTTTAAGTTGAGTAGTGTTCATGATTAATAGTAAATTAGATTGAATTAAATTAGATTATTTCGGATTGTTCAATTGGACTATTGAATTTGTGTTTACTTTAAATTGATTTTTAATAAAAATAATTAGAACTGTGTTCTCGTACAGTCGTACTTACACAGTTCCTAAGCACTCGCTATTCTCCCATATGGACTCTTGTCCGGAATAAAGTTTTTGATTGATAATTAAATTTAAAACTGCGTTATTTTAAGAATACATAGCTGGTGGTTATCAACTTACGCCCTTAGTGTATAATCACTTAGGGAAATGTTAGTGATGCCTACAAACGCTAGTCGACACCTAAACTAATGCCAAAATGATTCAACAGCACTTGAATTTTATTAATTACTTAATTTAACGCCCGGCCCAGGGCCGAGACTTGAAAATCCAACAAATCATTTAATGTATATTCACGTAATTAATCACTTAGGGATATATTATTCTACGTTGTAAATGTTTAAACAGAAATAGTAATTTAATGTAAATGTACGCATATTTAATCATTTAGGAATCAATAGGGATATAATCCTGCGTTGTAAATAAGAAGAATCATACTAAGAAATAAAGATAATTAAAAAAAACACTCATGTACATATACTGATCTGCAGCTCCATCCGCTTAGGCTAAACTAGATATAATCATTTAGCACTAGGAATATGTATAGTCACTTTTATCCAGTACCATTTCATTGGATATGTAAGTAATAATCATTTAGGAATATCTAATCCTAAGTTGTAAATAAGAAGAAATGAGGCCCCGGCAAGATACAGGTATTACAAGCTGACATGTGATACAGTAACTAACAGAATTAGGCACTCAAGGACCAGTTTCGAACATCCCGCTAGTTATTCTTGATGTGCAGTATGTTTTACTTTCAACCTAGAGGTTGGCTTTAATAGTTTATTAGTAACTCATATCAACTAGTTCTTACATGTTTGAAAGGATTTGGGGGAGGTGTTTGCTCAGCTGTGCGACAGTGTAGCCTAAATATCCATATACTGCCAGTGTTGGGATCTTTCCCAACACTGGCAGTATATGGAACTCTTGTTAACTCGGCCTTGGAATGAAGGGCATTTGGAGGACACGGGTGGGTTTTAGTCAGTAAGAGTCTGACACTTCCTTCCGCTCGACTCAGAGCAGAAGGGGCATTTGATGATATACCTTCCAAAAAAAGGCTAAATATAAATACAAGAGTTTCCTTCAAAACATGTTAAGTGTTATTTTAAAACTTTGAAGAAACTGCTTTCACGCATTCTTTAATCAAAATAAGACGAAGTTATTCTTTGTAACCAGATTTTCTACCTTATATAGTCAGATAAAATTACAGATTTTATTCACAGACCCATCTCAATAGGCCACGGTGTAAAAAATTGACTTATTTATGTTTTATACTTAATTTATTTCAATAATCGTAACTTATCATGCCCGATTTCAAGGGTCCGGTGTTATCAACCATTGGGCAGTGGCCCACCAGACACAACACCCCTCTAGTCGGAGTCAATGGAAGTTACTGGCACTTGAGGCACTTAACTTTGACTCTAATTTGACTTCGCACCTCCATTGTCCCTCGTATCACAGTACCGTCCATAGGCAGCTTAACTCATCAGGTTGGCTACTAACGTATACAAAATCCTTCAAAATGTTCTAAAAATAGTATAGACTTGCTAGACTTCCTTTTGTTTTGTCCAAGAACGCGTAATAAAATACGTCACAGACAATGAGTACGTGCGCCACCAGTACCTACGTGAATAAAACTTATTTAGATTTTTTGTAGATATTTCTGGTTACAAAAGAATTGACAAAAAACAATTGGGGTGGACCATTTCATAAGAATCGGTCAAGCCGTTTTGGAGTAGTTTGGTAACAAACAACGTGACACGGGAATGTTATATATATGATTAGATTATCCTTAGGGGTGATTTAAATTCACGATGAGATACGATAGGATAGATAAGATAGAGGTTTAGGAGGTATATACGTGGTGGAAACTTGACGTGGGCCCTGAAAGTAAAATACCCTAAATACTGATGCAACTAAAAAACAAAAAAAAGCAGATTTTTTTTCAATTTAAGATAGTTATGACGTTTATCAGAGAGATTTGATCCTTATAATCCTTTCCAGCGGTGTTTTGGGAGAAGACATAGTTGCCCTCTGTTAAGCAATGGGTGAATTCGGGCTGTGGATGATGATCCGAGATCGGACAGGTAGAGCATATTTACCTAAAGTTCGAGGATAATAGTAACATAGAGTTGATAATACCTTCTCTAAAATCCCGGAATCGTAAACATGAAGATTAAATCCCGGGATTTAAGATATTTCAAATTACTTATTGCGTTTTGAATACATTTGAACTAAATTATTAAAATTAAGAATCTTATAATGTTTCGAGTGAGTTCCATACTAAACTGTTAGTGTTAGATTAAAGAGCTTTGTTTTACATACAAAATTAATTCTTGAAATTTCTTCTGTTATTTACCTTATTATATTTTTTTATAATTCCGTGTTTTAATTGTAATGTTTATGATTCCCGGATGTTAGAGGAGTTATAATCTAGTCTATGTTACTTACTACCTCGTACTTTAGATAAATATACTCTACCTATTCCGAGCTCTGATGATAAATAGTTTTATACAAAATACAGTACCAATATTTTAACAATTTGAAATGGTAAGTTTGGTCACTGCCTTTACAATTAATTACTTAAAAAACAACGATTTTAGTGGAGAAAAAAAATGGTTGCATCGATATTTAGGTTATATCGCTCCAGGCCGTGATTTAAATTTCCACCCTGTTTACGTATTTGTATTTTGTAATTAGTAGAAGTCGTAGTTAGGGTAAGCTCCAATAATGCACCACGTACACGTCCACGTACAATGGCAACATTAATTGCAGTTTTACTAGTAGGATTATAGGTGCGCCGGATGGGTTGCAGTTTTATTGGAGATGCGCTGGTTGTTTTATAACAGGGTCTACAATCTTATATTAAGCTGTAAGCCTTTTATATCCACCTTTTCTGTACACAGTGACTCAAAATAAATTAAAATCAAAATATAGCTTTCCTCCAGTGAAAGAATGTTCGTAATAGGATCTGTACTTCCAAAGATAACCTCATTTTTTTATAATTTTTGTTCAAATTACTGGTTAGCAACAAAAATAAAAACGGCGAGTGAAAAAAAACGCGTCATATAGTAACTTTTCGATATTAGTTTGTTACTAAATATTAAGTTTATGCTATATTATTTACAATTTCTTTGTAAGTGTATTGAAAAACATCGTCTTATGAAGCTCTTGACTACGGCTTGTGAGTTAATTCCACCTCAACTAACATGACAACGTTTTTCCACTTACATCAACTTGTAATACGGTGCATTATTGGAGGTATTATAAGATGTAAGTACAATTACCTAAAAGGTATATAAGTAACACGTGGTTGAACATTAGCTTCACATTCTAGTAGTTGTAAATAATAAAACTATTTCGTTTTTGTAGATATGCTTAAAGTAAATTGTATATATTGTCACAGTTTCATTGGTGAAATTCACCTAAAATGTTTTGCGGAGCTTAGCCCAAGTGGTTTTAGTCTGTTTTTAAAAACATAAAAAAATAGATAAATTGGTGCCAGCGTTCAAAACGTGTGGCCCAATAAAAAAAAAAACTTAGGAGTGGATTTAACTCAGGATAAGCTTCAATCATTGTATATATGGGATATTCACAACAACATTTAGCTGTATAGTAAAATAAGTTATCCAATAGTAAGTCAAGTAGTCATATGATAAGAAAGTAGTCGTAGGTACTGCTATACAACGTGTAACAGAATAAACGCAATACCACTTAAGGAGTAATTGTACTCATCATTATGAACAACTTTTACTTGTGACTGTTAAGGGGTATTGCGTTTATCATGTTACACGTTGTATAATAGGCAAATACTAACACTGTACATATTAATTTATGTAATTAAAAAATATTTAACGCTAAACTATAGTCGTATAATAATAACATTGGTAAAGATAATAATATTAATATTTTCATTAATATTTGAACGGAGTTAAACTTAATTAATAAAAAAATTAAAACTAAAAAAAAAATACCCGTGTGCAAAAAAACTAAAAATTTAAAATAGTATCTGATGTAGCGAGGGTTAGATATTTTAATTAAATCTCTGATTTGATACCACCAACAAGACGCAGCCACGAGGCCATACTCTTTGACGTTTTAAGAACAAAATGATTGTACTGTATTTTTTTCATCATGTTTTGTTTGTTTTGTACTATAAGTATGTATTTTATTTTTCTTTCCTACTGTTAAAATGTCTTAGTATTACGGGACCAAAGGTCCAATACGGACAATATTCTGAACTCAAGATTGGCTGTCTATATCTTCTTATCAACATAATCATAAAAATCTAAACATAGGAATTTTAGTTATAAAATAAAGAAGTAATAAATTTTCTTTAGGGTAGTTTTAAAAATAATTTAAACATACTAAGTTAGTTTCAAAGTAAGCCATAAGTAATAAACGACGCGTAACGGAATAGGTATTGAGCAAATTACAAAATTATTGAACAAAAAACAGACTTTTAATTTAGTTTAAAAAAGATAAACTTAGTGAAAACTTTTTCTAATCTCAAATTGAAAAAAAAATGTTGCTCAATATAAAAAAAAATGTTGTTCACTAAATTGTTTCGGATTCTTTTTTTCCATTTTACAGAGATGATCAATAAGTTGTTCACTTTTATGGGTACCTACTGTTACTCTCTGAAATAATTCCATTGAAAAGTCACCCTCTATAAACATGATAATTTA
>NDFZ01000285.1:0-10620 GCA_002192655.3 Mamestra configurata | reverse complement strand
TAAGGTTCTTACATCTATTTTGAGAGCTAAAATTAATAATCATATTAACAGCAACAACATCATATCTGTCTCTCAAAATGGATGTAGGAATGGGTCCCACGGTACTAAGGAGCTACTCCTCATTGATATGGCCATTAGCCAACAGGTTCGGCGTTCCCGAAAGAATCTGCCGGCATGTTGGATAGACTATAAGAAGGCCTATGACTCGGTGCCTCATCGCTAGAATTGTATAAAATTGATACAATGCTACGCACCTTCCTGATGTCGTATATGGGGCAATGGAGGACAGTTCTTCGCTATTCAGGATGTCGAAATATCCAGAGGAACAGCGAACCGGTCAGGATCGAGCGGGGTATATTTCAGGGCGATAATTTGAGTCCGCTTTGGTTTTGCCTAGCCTTGAACCCTCTAAGCACACTGATGGAGAATTCAGGGCAGGGCTATCGGTTGAAGAGAGGTGGTCAGGTTATATCTCACCTCCTTTACATGGAGGATTTGAAACTCTTTTCCCCCAGTAATCTGCAACTGATGGAGCTACTGAAGGTAACTGAAACTTTCAGTAGTGCCATCAGGATGGAGTTTGGTGTGGACAAATGTGCGGTCATGCATGTAAAGCGTGGGGAGATTATGGAATCCGTGGGAACTCAACTCTCGGATTCCATAAACCTCAGATCCCTCTCTTCAACTGAAACTTACAAGTATTTGGGTATGTCGGAAGCGTTAGGTATCAATGTTACTGACATGAAGCAATCGTTGAAGGAGCGCTTCTTTGGCCGCCTGAAGAAGGTATTCAATAGCCTTCTATCAGGCGGAAACAAGGTGCGCGCCTTCAACGGTTGGGTCATGCCGGTATTGATGCACTCTTTCGGCGTACTCAAATGGACTCAAACGGAACTTGACGCCCTGGATAGGCGGGTCCGTACACTGCTTACTGCATATCGAATGCATCACCCACGGTCGTCGGTAATGAGACTGTATATCCCGCGAAAGTGTGGAGGTCGAGGCTTCTTAAATGCTAAGACTCTCCACAATCGCGAGATATGCAGTCTCAGGGAATATTTCCTAGCTGTCGACGTGGGTATGCATCGAGATGTAGTGGCGGTGGACAAGGGACTCACCCCGCTCTCTTTGGCAAATGAGAACTGGCGCAAACCTGCGGTGCTAGACACTAACGATCGCAGGGCGGTATGGCAAAGTAAGGAACTTCACGGACGCTATTTCCGGGCCCTACATGGGCCCGACGTAGATCAATTAGCGTCCGTAGCCTGGTTGCGTTTCGGTGATCTCTTTGGAGAAACCGAAGGTTTTGTCTGTGCAATTATGGACGAAGTTATCATGACGAATAACTACCGGAGATTTATTGTGAAGGACGGCACGGTTGACATATGTCGGGCATGTCACCGTCCGGGAGAATCGATTCGCCACATTGTCTCTGGTTGTTCTCGTCTAGCTAACGGAGAATACTTGCATAGGCACAACCTTGTAGCCAGGATTATCCATCAGCAACTTGCTCTGAAATACTCTCTTGTGGAATCGGAGGTGCCGTACTACAGGTATGCGCCCGACCCAGTTCTCGATAATGGCAATATCACATTGTACTGGGATCGGTCCATCATCACTGACAGGACTATTGTTGCCAATAAGCCTGATATAGTGGTGGTGGATCGAATCGAGAGGCGTGCAATGATTGTAGACATAACCGTTCCGCATGACGAGAACCTCGTGAAAGCCGAGAAAGATAAGCAAATCAAATTTGATTTGAATTGACTTGGCTCGCGAGGTTGTCGACATGTGGGATGTGGACTCAGCAATCATTGTACCGATAGTTGTGTCAGCCAATGGCTTAATAGCCACGAGCCTCGACCAGCACCTCAGGAGGCTCTCGTTAGGCAGCTGGATCGAGGGCCTGATTCAGAAAGCGGTACTTCTGGACACGGCTCGTATTGTTAGGAGGTTCCTCTCTCTTGAGCCCTGACTTGAGCTTGGACCCTGTTCCCGATACCGGTGGGCTACTTTTTTTATATTTTTAAATGTTATTTTATTTTTATATTTTTTAAGAAATATTTAAAAATGTAAGAAAAAAAAATATTAATAAAGGGAATCATAATAGCAGAGAGTGAATCGAATTATTATATTAATTATTTATTGTGTGCGTGCGTGTATCTTCGGTGTGGGAATATATTATCCACTATCTTCCGCCAGCGGCTTCGCCCGCGTGAAAGTAGAAAATTATCTCAAGGGTACATACTACCGAGATGAAAAGTCAGTATCATTTATGTCCTATTCTAGGACATGGTAAACTCGAGTGCCAAGTTTCATCCAAATACTGAGACAATAATCAATCTCAATTTCGCATTTCTATATAAATAAGTAAGGTTTTCACAATTTTATTTAAAAAAAGTACCTAAAAATCTGGGAAATCTTATTTTCTATGGGAAATACTTCATTCGAGTTTATCATAAGACTTGTAGAATGTAAAATTGCCTACAATTTTCATCTTCAAGCATATTTTTAGATCTACAAGCCTTCCGGAGGCATAGAGCGGAAAGAGCAAGCGTGCCTTCGTATACAGGCGTACAAAGGTATAACGCTACTTAAATGCGGGGCCAAGAATTATAAAACAATATTTAAAGCGAATAATGGAACTATTTTTTTTTTAATTATAAATGCTTTTATTTATAACATGTTTAAAACATTATATTCT
The DNA here is from genome assembly GCA_002192655.3 of Mamestra configurata. Classification (NCBI taxonomy): domain Eukaryota; kingdom Metazoa; phylum Arthropoda; class Insecta; order Lepidoptera; family Noctuidae; genus Mamestra; species Mamestra configurata. The sequence continues at coordinate 7,916 of NDFZ01000285.1, read as the reverse complement.
TTATGAATAAGAAATTTAGACAATTATATGTTACAGTGTCGCATTCAAGGGCAATAATTATATACGACAAAAGAATTTATAATCTATGCTTGAAATGGCGGGAATAGCTATGTTGATAGATGACAGTTCCGAGCGATGGACGAAATTAAAATTTCTCAAGTATTGCGTTGTGTTGTGATTTTAGTAAGTTTCAAATAATGTGCAAGTCGAATTTGAAGAAACAATATAGAATTTCCAACATATATGATAATTTTATTCCATACAATTAATGGATGATTCGTGTTTTATATGTGATCAACCGCGTTTGGAAGGCGGAACGGTAAATGTTGTGCGTGGTTTACAAACATTAAACACGGCAATTATTTCTAGGAATGACAGACATATGTATAGAACATTTGAATACTATGACTTCCGTGCATATTGAGTGTCGTAAAGTCTATATGAGCAAACATTTTTTAAAGCATCTAGCGACGCCATGAAGTCGAAGAACTGTCGATCGTCAGATTCGTAAAAAAGAGAACTTATAAAAGAACATATAAAAAGAAAACAAGAAAATTGCAAAAAAAGAATATTGACGTTCTAAAAACCAGAAGTAGAAAGAATGGGAAAAGAATGCTTTGTGGCAATAAGTTCGCCTACGTACCAGTCTGCTCGTGAAGTTAATCAAAACCCCACCAACCGTAGCTAAACCCAGTAGGCACTAGAAAGCAATGTATAATAAACAAACAACCACCCACTTTTGAAATAAATCCTTTCTTTTGAGTTTATATTTTCGAAAATATATTCGCAGAATAATGTCTAGGTACTTTCAATAAAGCTCTCTTGGATTAATGAAAATCATGAAAAAACTGCGCAGAATATCTAGTACTTACTCTAAATATCAAGTTACACTTGGATTTGCCTAGATTTTCTACTTGGGAGACCTTCCTACTTAATCTAAAATTTTGATATTCCAATTAAATGGCTTCTATTCTGTCTCTGGTATGAAAATAACTTAGGTTTGAGTGACCCGAAACTTTGCTACTTCCACTGCATCGTCGGTGGCAGCGTATGTCACTTTGGCTGCGTATTTAAGGGGAAATCGAAAGGTGAAGCATAGTTTGTGATAAAACATACATGAAACAGTTCCAGAACAGTTCAGAGCTCTGACTTAACTAACCTTATTCAGTATTTTCTATGCCTACCACTAATCGTCTTGCCTTTACCAGATAGATGACTCAATCTCCTCCACTTTTATCGATCACCATTTTATAGAAAATCGGGCTTTAAGGTCAACCAGACACACAATACTTACAATAATAGCCAAACCACACGACACTTTAGAACTTGTCCGTCCGGCAAAGCACCTTCGAATGTGAACATGTTTGCTGTCCACCTCAGAATATTCTCTCTTCCTTATTTTAATCTTCTTCCTTATGTCCATCTAAATATGAGCTAATTGCTAGTAAAGTCAAAAATGTGTGCCAATAGTAAATTATACAAATATTTAATCAGATAACCGATGATGTAAGTACATAAAGACTGTGTTATTATTTCATAACAAAGAGTGACTTAGTCTTCCGGGAGTGATTCCATCAGTGGCATATCTATCATACAAAATAATAATATAACTAATAACAATACTAATAATTGTCGTTTTGTGCCAGGTAACAAAACCGTGGGTGACTCCGCAAACATTGTGCCTACGCGCATCAATTCTACATTATGCGTGAAACACATTAGCCTTGTTTGTGCTTTTATTACAACATATAATCATAATAATTCACAATGTTTCATTACCTGCTACGTGAGGACTAGGGCCTACATTAATGTAATGCCTGTTTATTACTCCATCGCTCTTCCGAATTTACACGAACACGTGCAAGATGTTGTATGTATGTTGAATGTATATTGACATAATGGAGGCTAGATGGTGATCGGTTCGTGTGTAACATCGATTGTTGCCACGGCTATTAGGTAGGTACAAGGCAAGAGCCTTGCGCAAGCCCAACATATTTTCATAAATTAGCCTTTTAATTGGGACGGAACCGTCCAAGCTGGAAGAAGGAAACGCGGGCTAAGATGGGAGGAGTGAAGAAAGGCCACTGCCCAGGATAAACTAATTATAAAAAACAATCGAAGAAATACAGCCCTATTTTTAAAGAAAAGTTTTAACCTTATACTTAGTTTTATACTAATTATAGGGCCTAGCACGAATGTTTTGACGTATAGTAACGTTACATTGTCGTTAACGTAAGTGACTTTTGAATATAAAAACTACAACCCCATAGTAAAGTTTAATTTTATACGACATACACAATTTGTATCATACAAAATATGAAAATAGTATCCAATTCAAATAAATATTATGTGCAAAAAGAGTATTATGGCTATAGTAAAATTTTACGTTACGTTACTAAACGTCAAAAACATTCGTGCCAGGCCCTAATTCTAAATTCAACACCTCGAAAGATTTGACTAGAGAATCTGCCAATCAATATTTAATCTAACCGCTTGTTGATATTTAGTATGTCCGCAAGGCTCCTGTGACCTTCTCCATACCTATCCCTCTTTGGCCACTCTTTATTTCTACTTTAACCTTCTGATGTTTAGGGCCATGGGCCTTGGCATTGTGTTCCTGATGGTCCGTATCTTATTCTATCAGCTTTCTTGGTTTCCATTCTTCTTTCCATTGCGCGTTGGCATGTAAAAAGTATATATATATATATTGTTTCTGATAATGTGTATTATACAGAAACGTGCAAGGAGTTGTTTATATGTATATTTGTTTAATGTAAATTGACATAATGGAGGCTAGACGGCGATCGGTTCGCGTGAACCATCGATATTTAGACACAACTATTAGGTACTAACAACAGCCGAGCCCAACGTAATTGGATTACAACTAGATACGAGTAGTTATGTGTCAGATGGTTTGTCGATCATTATTAAATGAGCAACACCTTTTTCAGGGTACATACAACTTGAAGTGATGTTTGTCTTTGTTTGTTTTGACTGTGATGCCAACAGAAAAAAATTGTCGTAAGCATTTGAGGTTATTTCTTATCCATACTCCGTACGAATATTATACATGCCAACGTAACTCTGTCTGTGTATATATCGGATACTTTTCCCGGGAGTATTTTTCCTTGGAATAACTTCCGACTTTTATGCGGGCGCAGTTGCTGGCAGAAGCTAGTCATACATAAGGCTGTTACTACACCAATTGATCGATCGTCGATCGATCAATGTTAATCGATAGATGCGGTAGCTTTATCTGTTCGAAGAATGAAATGCAAACTATCGATCGAAGTCGATTCATTCTACCATCGATCAATTGGTATAGTAGAAGCTATCGATCGACTTCGACTAATCCATTATACCATCGATCAATGGCACCGATCGACGATTGATCGATTGATGTGGTAACACACTAAGACATTCAATAACAGGTTCGGAAACGCCACAACCTTTGCTGAAAAGACCTTTATCAAAATTTAATCCCTACTTGATCATTGAATTAATATAAGGCCAGGATTACAAAATACACATTATATTGAATATATTTCGGTTGATACGACAGTATACGGCAGCATTACGTGTTCATTCAATCATGCGTGTGGGCCCGCTTTATTGAAAGGGTTGTTTTATTTTCTTTTCAAAAGAGACTTCCGAATTTATCTTTTAAAACCTTTTTTGCCTTTCAGGAATAAATATATAAGGATGGACCTTTAGATGGAGGTGAATAGGGGACTATTTACTCAAAACGTAAGGAATGTTTACTAGACTACATTATGAAGAGATGTTTGAACTAAATAGGTTTTAAGCTCGAACCTTCAGCAGCTGGAAACGTATTTAACAAACTTCAAAAAAGGAGGAGGTTCTCAATTCGGTTGTTTCTTTTTATTTTTTATGTTTGTTACCTCGTAACTGTCATTTATGAATCAATTTGTTTTTTTATGTGAATGATATCCATTCACATAGTAAACGAAATTGTGTATTTTGCTTTCCTGTAACCATTGGTGTTGTTAGGTATGTGTGGGGTCCACTTTCGGAAGTCGGTGTTAAAATACTAAGAAACAAACAAAATACCGACTTCCGTAATTAAATTTATTTTATACCATGTAGTGTTTTTTTTATTTGGAAGTCAGTTGTATTTGTTTGTAAAAAAGTTTTTTTTAGGTTTTATTTCATATTTAGTTATTATCTTAAAATACCATGAATAACCTAAATGTCCCCCTAAACCCTAAAAATAATAAAATGGTACAAATAATCAATGAAAAAATAGACTAAAACCAAAAGCCTTTTCGCACCCAAAATACAATCCACTTTTGCGAGATTCCCAACCAAATCACATTGCCAGGATTCTCCGTGGCATCATTCGAAATTCTATTTAATATACATAATCCCATCGGCCTTAATGCAGGAACATTCGGTCAAGGCCACCGGAGCATCACCAGACGAGTCCAGACGACGACGTGCCGCTGAATTATTAAGCACCCCGTGTAACAAACACTCTATTACCGCCCGTCTTGAGGGCCTTTAAGGGAACAGTCAGAATTAATCAATAACTACAAACACTATAATTGCTGCGTACAATTATTTATTCTCCCTGAATATCGGCCCAAATAAAATGCAGAATATATCCTTTACAAGACTAAACAACGGTTTTTTATGAATACAAAAATAGAATTAATTAAGCATGAACAAACAAGCCAACTGATTGTATTAATGCAACACCGCTTAATCATACAATTTATTGCGACTACATAATGAAAACAAATTCCATGCATCATTTTAAGGTTCACTTTTATATCAGCAATAATAAATTGTAATTATTTATCGTTAAATTACTTCTGGCGTAGCTTACAATACGAGTCAAAACGTAAAGTTCACAAAATCAACAATACGAGTTCGGATGCCTGTTATCTTAGTTGTTCTATTGAAATATTAACTCGAACCGTTTAATTCAATTGTTCTGAGACGGTACATAATATCTACAAACAAATGAACTCGCCTATTCATTTGTTTATAGATAACAAGCCCCGGGCGCTGCGCGACGTTGTCATAAGTTAACTTTTGTTCCTTATTATGTCAGTCTATTTTTATGGGCCATGAGTAATGTGACTTGGTGATGCAGAGAGACATGGTCCCCGGACCCCGCATACATCCCATACATTCTAACGTTGGGACAAACACCATTTCTTTTCACCATAACCATACCAGGAAAAGGCTAATGTATATTACGGTCGATTTTACATGAATATAAAAATATAGCATCACCCCGGCAACGCGTTTATTACAAAGTACATTTTCCTTCCAATAGTCTAATCCAAGTTTTGGGGGAAGCACTTATCATTCACGGTAGGCACTTTCTTTGAATAAGGCACCACCTAAACTCGAATAAAACTTTATTAATTTACTACTTTATTATTATCTTGAACAAAGTATTCTCGTAGTAAGAAGTAATATAAGATTATATTGATTTTTTGCCGGTAACGTTATCTTGGGCTTATTCCTTAGAAACGAGACGGGTTAAACATTTCGTATTTAATTAATAACGGATATGTCTCATATTGTTTGATATTAAGCCTCCCCCCTCCCGCTTCAACCCACCTGCCGACAGATCCCGAGAACAAATTATGTTGAAGCAAAAGAGTGAGACTAAATTACTTATTTTTTTCCGAGAAAGCTTTTATCAATGTGATCCAAATGATTGCTCAACTGGGGTATGAGGTATGATTGTCTATTATTATTATTTAATTGTGTATTGGTTATTGAGTAGATACTCACTTAAAGGTGATATTATCTGAATTTCGAACATGTCTGTGGGATCTCGGATCACAGAAAAATAATATTATATTATTATTGATTTTATACAAAACGGACAGTGTGTCACGGTGTCGTGTCAGTTCACAAAAAATAATTTACAAATTTTTACTTTACAAGCAAAGATTTGTCATTTCATCATTATAAAACAACAAGTTCACCATTTTTTTTAATAACCTATTATATGACAACAATTTTTTTTTTTTTTTTTCATTTTTTCTCATTAAACAACGTTATATATATTTACACGAACGAACGATTAATGTAATGTTTTTTTTTTTAAATATTGGATATTTCAACTATGTATANTTTCTCATTAAACAACGTTATATATATTTACACGAACGAACGATTAATGTAATGTTTTTTTTTTTTTAATATTGGATATTTCAACTATGTATGAAATACCTAATGGACGACTCGCCTACAGTTTATTAATACTGCGCGCTGGATTGATTTCTTAAGTCACCAATACACAAAATAGCATTTTTAACTTTTAATTTTGTCTTAAAAAGTCAATAAAGTTGTGCTACAAAAGTAAGTGACAGAAACGAATCGTTGTAAAACCGACTCCATGTAGTATTTTCTGCCCTACCCCTTTTCTTTTTTTTTTGTGGTGGGAAGTCATCAAATGACTGCTTCCGCTCTGGGTGGAGCGTGAGGGCGTGTCAGACTGTTACTGACGAAAACCCATCCGTGTTCTTCTTAAGCCCTTTGCGTTCCAGGGCCACGGTGATTTTTTCGAACAAATTCTTCAACTCTGGCAGGCTCTGCCCCTAGCGGGCCCCGTCTCCTATGCTGACATCTCTTTAAGGCGCCATCGACCCGGGCCCGCCTCCTCTTTCGCTAGCATAACTGCCGTGTCCAGTTAGTACCTGTATCAGGCGGAAGGTAAGGACGCCATGGCTCTCCAGCTACTCCCCAAGGGGAGCCTTACCGCCGCAATCGTGGCATGCCAAGCGCTAGGTCGCGATAGTCACCATCTCCATACCGCCATGGTATCCTGCCGGAGCTCCATTCACCGCACTGCAATTTGCCGCGACAGCGAAATTTGCCCCGGCGAAGCGCGAATATGATGGCCCTGTCCGTCAGATAGGCCCTAACCACGCGACGGAGGTAGGTCGGCATCCGGTGATACCGGGGTGCCTCCCTGATGTAACTCCAGAGCAGGGAGTTAAAGGCATTGGCGATGTCGAGAGACACCGCCAAGACTACCCTGCCCCGGGACACCGCATCCCCCGTCGTGGGTTTTTTTTTCATTTGGACGGGTAAACCCAAAAATGAGTCAATTTTATAACCATGACGATAAAAATATTAACAAGTAGACTTAACGTCAACTAGGTACATACTAATTCTCTACCGTTTAAGTAAGTTTCAAAGAGAAAACCATTATTCAGAAAATTCTTCTTATATTAAAACAAAACAGTTCACTTGTGTCTCAGTTCTAAGCCTTGACATCTCATGGAATAAAATGTTTCTCACATGGTTTTTTGATGCATAATGAGAAAGTTTTATTAAATCTTATCCTACGAAGGCGTCAGCGTAGGTTGAATCGCGAATATAAACGAATGATTCAAATTGTTAGAAATATAATCAAATAAACAGAAGTACTTAAGTATTAGTTTTCATTGATATGCTAGGAAAATGTAGGTGTACTTCAATACACAGCTGCCTATCTTTTCCAGGAGCGCTCGCGTGATATTTTGATAAACATTCTGCTAATTCCCTCCCACGATATTGGTCTCTTCACCTACTAACTTCACATATACAATGGAGTTATTGTGATGGAACGTGTCATTTTAATCTTGTACGTGGGCCTTGTGTCTATTTGTGGCGCCTACCTATATTTAGGTACCTACTGGATAATTTCTTTCTACGTTTTTGACGGTGAGATACATATGTGGGTAGAAATATAGAGACACTAAAAGCAGAATGATAAACGTAATAGAAACAGTTTTTGAATAAAATAATCGTTTTGACTCTAAAAATAAATTCAATGAAGTGTGTTCAAAATAATGAAAACTTATAAAGTCGGTACCTGCGTAGGTACTCTCGCTAGCTTTCAGATTAATGCGATAGCTCTTAGAGACATTATAGAAGAAGGCAGT